>OX940915.1:9140525-9248063 GCA_954871355.1 Cabera pusaria
ACTATCTTGTATGGTGGTAGGAATCTATCTTGTATTGGTGGTAGGACACTATCTTGTATGGTGGTAGGACACTATCTTGTATGGTGGTAGGACACTATCTTGTATGGTGGTAGACACTATCTTGTATGGTGGTAGGACACTATCTTGTATGGTGGTAGGACACTATCTTGTATGGTGGTAGGACACTATCTTGTATGGTGGTAGGACACTATCTTGTATGGTGGTAGGACACTATCTTGTATGGTGGTAGGACACTATCTTGTATGGTGGTAGGACACTATCTTGTATGGTGGTAGGACACTATCTTGTATGGTGGTAGGACACTATCTTGTATGGTGGTAGGACACTATCTTGTATGGTGGTAGGACACTATCTTGTATGGTGGTAGGACACTATCTTGTATGGTGGTAGGACACTATCTTGTATGGTGGTAGGACACTATCTTGTATGGTGGTAGGACACTATCTTGTATGGTGGTAGGACACTATCTTGTATGGTGGTAGGACACTATCTTGTATGGTGGTAGGACACTATCTTGTATGGTGGTAGGACACTATCTTGTATGGTGGTAGGACACTATCTTGTATGGTGGTAGGACACTATCTGTATGGTGGTAGGACACTATCTTGTATGGTGGTAGGACACTATCTTGTATGGTGGTAGGACACTATCTTGTATGGTGGTAGGACACTATCTTGTATGGTGGTAGGACACTATCTTGTATGGTGGTAGGACACTATCTTGTATGGTGGTAGGACACTATCTTGTATGGTGGTAGGACACTATCTTGTATGGTGGTAGGACACTATCTTGTATGGTGGTAGGACACTATCTTGTATGGTGGTAGGACACTATCTTGTATGGTGGTAGGACACTATCTTGTATGGTGGTAGGACACTATCTTGTATGGTGGTAGGACACTATCTTGTATGGTGGTAGGACACTATCTTGTATGGTGGTAGGACACTATCTTGTATGGTGGTAGGACACTATCTTGTATGGTGGTAGGACACTATCTTGTATGGTGGTAGGACACTATCTTGTATGGTGGTAGGACACTATCTTGTATGGTGGTAGGACACTATCTTGTATGGTGGTAGGACACTATCTTGTATGGTGGTAGGACACTATCTTGTATGGTGGTAGGACACTATCTTGTATGGTGGTAGGACACTATCTTGTATGGTGGTAGGACACTATCTTGTATGGTGGTAGGACACTATCTTGATATGGTGGTAGGACACTATCTTGTATGGTGGTAGGACACTATCTTGTATGGTGGTAGGACACTATCTTGTATGGTGGTAGGACACTATCTTGTATGGTGGTAGGACACTATCTTGTATGGTGGTAGGACACTATCTTGTATGGTGGTAGGACACTATCTTGTATGGTGGTAGGACACTATCTTGTATGGTGGTAGGACACTATCTTGTATGGTGGTAGGACACTATCTTGTATGGTGGTAGGACACTATCTTGTATGGTGGTAGGACACTATCTTGTATGGTGGTAGGACACTATCTTGTATGGTGGTAGGACACTATCTGGCATGGTGGTAGGACACTATCTTGTATGGTGGTAGGACACTATCTTGTATGATGGTAGGACACTATCTTGTATGGTGGTAGGACACTATTTTGCATGGTGGTAGGACACTATCTTGTATGGTGGTAGGACACTATCTTGTATGGTGGTAGGACACTATCTTGTATGGTGGTAGGACACTATCTTGTATGGTGGTAGGACACTATCTTGTATGGTGGTAGGACACTATCTTGTATGGTGGTAGGACACTATCTTGTATGGTGGTAGGACACTATCTTGTATGGTGGTAGGACACTATCTTGTATGGTGGTAGGACACTATCTGGCATGGTGGTAGGACACTATCTTGTATGGTGGTAGGACACTATCTTGTATGATGGTAGGACACTATCTTGTATGGTGGTAGGACACTATTTTGCATGGTGGTAGGACACTATCTTGTATGTTGGTAGGACACTATCTTGTATGGTGGTAGGACACTATCTTGTATGGTGGTAGGACACTATCTTGTATGGTGGTAGGACACTATCTTGTATGGTGGTAGGACACTATCTTGTATGGTGGTAGGACACTATCTTGTATGGTGGTAGGACACTATCTTGTATGGTGGTAGGACACTATCTTGTATGGTGGTAGGACACTATCTTGTATGGTGGTAGGACACTATCTTGTATGGTGGTAGGACACTATCTGGCATGGTGGTAGGACACTATCTTGTATGGTGGTAGGACACTATCTTGTATGATGGTAGGACACTATCTTGTATGGTGGTAGGACACTATTTTGCATGGTGGTAGGACACTATCTTGTATGGTGGTAGGACACTATCTTGTATGGTGGTAGGACACTATCTTGTATGGTGGTAGGACACTATCTTGTATGGTGGTAGGACACTATCTTGTATGGTGGTAGGACACTATCTTGTATGGTGGTAGGAATCTATCTTGTATGGTGGTAGGACACTATCTTGTATGGTGGTAGGACACTATCTTGTATGGTGGTAGGACACTATCTTGTATGGTGGTAGGACACTATCTTGTATGGTGGTAGGAATCTATCTTGTATGGTGGTAGGACACTATCTTGTATGGTGGTAGGAATCTATCTTGTATGGTGGTAGGACACTATCTTGTATGGTGGTAGGACACTTTCTTGTATGGTGGTAGGACACTATCTTGTATGGTGGTAGGACACTATCTTGTATGGTGGTAGGACACTATCTTGTATGGTGGTAGGACACTATCTGGCATGGTGGTAGGACACTATCTTGTATGGTGGTAGGACACTATCTTGTATGATGGTAGGACACTATCTTGTATGGTGGTAGGACACTATTTTGCATGGTGGTAGGACACTATCTTGTATGGTGGTAGGACACTATCTTGTATGGTGGTAGGACACTATCTGGCATGGTGGTAGGACACTATCTTGTATGGTGGTAGGACACTATCTTGTATGATGGTAGGACACTATCTTGTATGGTGGTAGGACACTATTTTGCATGGTGGTAGGACACTATCTTGTATGGTGGTAGGACACTATCTTGTATGGTGGTAGGACACTATCTTGTATGGTGGTAGGACACTATCTTGTATGGTGGTAGGACACTATCTGGCATGGTGGTAGGACACTATCTTGTATGGTGGTAGGACACTATCTTGTATGGTGGTAGGACACTATCTTGTATGGTGGTAGGACACTATCTGGCATGGTGGTAGGACACTATCTTGTATGGTGGTAGGACACTATCTGGCATGGTGGTAGGACACTATCTTGTATGGTGGTAGGACACTATCTTGTATGATGGTAGGACACTATCTTGTATGGTGGTAGGACACTATTTTGCATGGTGGTAGGACACTATCTTGTATGGTGGTAGGACACTATCTTGTATGGTGGTAGGACACTATCTTGTATGGTGGTAGGACACTATCTTGTATGGTGGTAGGACACTATCTGGCATGGTGGTAGGACACTATCTTGTATGGTGGTAGGACACTATCTTGTATGGTGGTAGGACACTATCTTGTATGGTGGTAGGACACTATCTTGTATGGTGGTAGGACACTATCTTGTATGGTGGTAGGACACTATCTTGTATGGTGGTAGGACACTATCTTGTATGGTGGTAGGACACTATCTTGTATGGTGGTAGGACACTATCTTGTATGGTGGTAGGACACTATCTTGTATGGTGGTAGGACACGATCTTGTATGGTGGTAGGACACTATCTTGTATGGTGGTAGGACACTATCTTGTATGGTGGTAGGAATCTATCTTGTATGGTGGTAGGACACTATCTTGTATGGTGGTAGGAATCTATCTTGTATGGTGGTAGGACACTATCTTGTATGGTGGTAGGACACTATCTTGTATGGTGGTAGGAATCTATCTTGTATGGTGGTAGGACACTATCTTGTATGATGGTAGGACACTATCTTGTATGGTGGTAGGAATCTATCTTGTATGGTGGTAGGACACTATCTTGTATGGTGGTAGGACACTATCTTGTATGGTGGTAGGACACTATCTTGTATGGTGGTAGGAATCTATCTTGTATGGTGGTAGGACACTATCTTGTATGGTGGTAGGAATCTATCTTGTATGGTGGTAGGACACTATCTTGTATGGTGGTAGGACACTATCTTGTATGGTGGTAGGACACTATCTTGTATGGTGGTAGGAATCTATCTTGTATGGTGGTAGGACACTATCTTGTATGGTGGTAGGAATCTATCTTGTATGGTGGTAGGACACTATCTTGTATGGTGGTAGGACACTATCTTGTATGGTGGTAGGACACTATCTTGTATGGTGGTAGGACACTATCTTGTATGGTGGTAGGACACTATCTTGTATGGTGGTAGGACACTATCTGGCATGGTGGTAGGAATCTATCTTGTATGGTGGTAGGACACTATCTTGTATGGTGGTAGGACACTATCTTGTATGGTGGTAGGACACTATCTGGCATGGTGGTAGGACACTATCTTGTATGGTGGTAGGACACTATCTTGTATGGTGGTAGGACACTATTTTGCATGGTGGTAGGACACTATCTTGTATGGTGGTAGGACACTATCTTGTATGGTGGTAGGACACTATCTTGTATGGTGGTAGGACACTATCTTGTATGGTGGTAGGACACTATCTTGTATGGTGGTAGGACACTATCTTGTATGGTGGTAGGACACTATCTTGTATGGTGGTAGGACACTATCTTGTATGGTGGTAGGACACTATCTTGTATGGTGGTAGGACACTATCTGGCATGGTGGTAGGACACTATCTTGTATGGTGGTAGGACACTATCTTGTATGATGGTAGGACACTATCTTGTATGGTGGTAGGACACTATTTTGCATGGTGGTAGGACACTATCTTGTATGGTGGTAGGACACTATCTTGTATGGTGGTAGGACACTATCTTGTATGGTGGTAGGACACTATCTTGTATGGTGGTAGGACACTATCTTGTATGGTGGTAGGACACTATCTTGTATGGTGGTAGGACACTATCTTGTATGGTGGTAGGACACTATCTTGTATGGTGGTAGGACACTATCTTGTATGGTGGTAGGACACTATCTGGCATGGTGGTAGGACACTATCTTGTATGGTGGTAGGACACTATCTTGTATGATGGTAGGACACTATCTTGTATGGTGGTAGGACACTATTTTGCATGGTGGTAGGACACTATCTTGTATGGTGGTAGGACACTATCTTGTATGGTGGTAGGACACTATCTTGTATGGTGGTAGGACACTATCTTGTATGGTGGTAGGACACTATCTTGTATGGTGGTAGGAATCTATCTTGTATGGTGGTAGGACACTATCTTGTATGGTGGTAGGACACTATCTTGTATGGTGGTAGGACACTATCTTGTATGGTGGTAGGACACTATCTTGTATGGTGGTAGGACACTATCTTGTATGGTGGTAGGACACTATCGTGTATGGTGGTAGGACACTATCTTGTATGGTGGTAGGACACTATCTGGCATGGTGGTAGGACACTATCTTGTATGGTGGTAGGACACTATCTTGTATGATGGTAGGACACTATCTTGTATGGTGGTAGGACACTATTTTGCATGGTGGTAGGACACTATCTTGTATGGTGGTAGGACACTATCTTGTATGGTGGTAGGACACTATCTTGTATGGTGGTAGGACACTATCTTGTATGGTGGTAGGACACTATCTTGTATGGTGGTAGGACACTATCTTGTATGGTGGTAGGAATCTATCTTGTATGGTGGTAGGACACTATCTTGTATGGTGGTAGGACACTATCTTGTATGGTGGTAGGACACTATCTTGTATGGTGGTAGGACACTATCTTGTATGGTGGTAGGAATCTATCTTGTATGGTGGTAGGACACTATCTTGTATGGTGGTAGGAATCTATCTTGTATGGTGGTAGGACACTATCTTGTATGGTGGTAGGACACTTTCTTGTATGGTGGTAGGACACTATCTTGTATGGTGGTAGGACACTATCTTGTATGGTGGTAGGACACTATCTTGTATGGTGGTAGGACACTATCTTGTATGGTGGTAGGACACTATCTTGTATGGTGGTAGGACACTATCTTGTATGGTGGTAGGACACTATCTGGCATGGTGGTAGGACACTATCTTGTATGGTGGTAGGACACTATCTTGTATGATGGTAGGACACTATCTTGTATGGTGGTAGGACACTATTTTGCATGGTGGTAGGACACTATCTTGTATGGTGGTAGGACACTATCTTGTATGGTGGTAGGACACTATCTGGCATGGTGGTAGGACACTATCTTGTATGGTGGTAGGACACTATCTTGTATGATGGTAGGACACTATCTTGTATGGTGGTAGGACACTATTTTGCATGGTGGTAGGACACTATCTTGTATGGTGGTAGGACACTATCTTGTATGGTGGTAGGACACTATCTTGTATGGTGGTAGGACACTATCTTGTATGGTGGTAGGACACTATCTGGCATGGTGGTAGGACACTATCTTGTATGGTGGTAGGACACTATCTTGTATGGTGGTAGGACACTATCTTGTATGGTGGTAGGACACTATCTGGCATGGTGGTAGGACACTATCTTGTATGGTGGTAGGACACTATCTGGCATGGTGGTAGGACACTATCTTGTATGGTGGTAGGACACTATCTTGTATGATGGTAGGACACTATCTTGTATGGTGGTAGGACACTATTTTGCATGGTGGTAGGACACTATCTTGTATGGTGGTAGGACACTATCTTGTATGGTGGTAGGACACTATCTGGCATGGTGGTAGGACACTATCTTGTATGGTGGTAGGACACTATCTGGCATGGTGGTAGGACACTATCTTGTATGGTGGTAGGACACTATCTTGTATGGTGGTAGGACACTATCTTGTATGGTGGTAGGACACTATCTTGTATGGTGGTAGGACACTATCTTGTATGGTGGTAGGACACTATCTTGTATGGTGGTAGGACACTATCTTGTATGGTGGTAGGACACTATCTTGTATGGTGGTAGGACACTATCTTGTATGGTGGTAGGACACTATCTTGTATGGTGGTAGGACACGATCTTGTATGGTGGTAGGACACTATCTTGTATGGTGGTAGGACACTATCTTGTATGGTGGTAGGAATCTATCTTGTATGGTGGTAGGACACTATCTTGTATGGTGGTAGGAATCTATCTTGTATGGTGGTAGGACACTATCTTGTATGGTGGTAGGACACTATCTTGTATGGTGGTAGGAATCTATCTTGTATGGTGGTAGGACACTATCTTGTATGATGGTAGGACACTATCTTGTATGGTGGTAGGAATCTATCTTGTATGGTGGTAGGACACTATCTTGTATGGTGGTAGGACACTATCTTGTATGGTGGTAGGACACTATCTTGTATGGTGGTAGGAATCTATCTTGTATGGTGGTAGGACACTATCTTGTATGGTGGTAGGAATCTATCTTGTATGGTGGTAGGACACTATCTTGTATGGTGGTAGGACACTATCTTGTATGGTGGTAGGACACTATCTTGTATGGTGGTAGGAATCTATCTTGTATGGTGGTAGGACACTATCTTGTATGGTGGTAGGAATCTATCTTGTATGGTGGTAGGACACTATCTTGTATGGTGGTAGGACACTATCTTGTATGGTGGTAGGACACTATCTTGTATGGTGGTAGGACACTATCTTGTATGGTGGTAGGACACTATCTTGTATGGTGGTAGGACACTATCTGGCATGGTGGTAGGAATCTATCTTGTATGGTGGTAGGACACTATCTTGTATGGTGGTAGGACACTATCTTGTATGGTGGTAGGACACTATCTGGCATGGTGGTAGGACACTATCTTGTATGGTGGTAGGACACTATCTTGTATGGTGGTAGGACACTATCTTGTATGGTGGTAGGACACTATCTTGTATGGTGGTAGGACACTATCTTGTATGGTGGTAGGACACTATCTTGTATGGTGGTAGGACACTATCTTGTATGGTGGTAGGACACTATCTTGTATGGTGGTAGGACACTATCTTGTATGGTGGTAGGACACTATCTTGTATGGTGGTAGGACACTATCTTGTATGGTGGTAGGACACTATCTTGTATGGTGGTAGGACACTATTTTGCATGGTGGTAGGACACTATCTTGTATGGTGGTAGGACACTATCTTGTATGGTGGTAGGACACTATCTTGTATGGTGGTAGGACACTATTTTGCATGGTGGTAGGACACTATCTTGTATGGTGGTAGGACACTATCTTGTATGGTGGTAGGACACTATCTTGTATGGTGGTAGGACTCTATTTTGTTTGGTGGTAGGACACTATCTTGTATGGTGGTAAGACACTATCTAGTGTCCGCCTGGCCATCTGCTACCCTCAAGTTAGAAAATCTGACGCCAAACATCTAATGTGTTCCGGCAGCTATCCTTGAGAGCCAGTTCCCATTCTAGTTCTAGCGTGCTTACCATCTTCGACCGCATCATCACTTACCAACAGGTGTGATAGTGGTCATACGCTAGCCTATAAGACATTAAAACAAAATCACCACTATAATCATTTTATATAATCTTTTCTCTAATCAGTTTCCCCCTGCCACATATACAAGGGCACCTCAAAGTAACAATTACTAAAGTACTTTAAAGATATAAAAGATAAGTACTTTACTAATCGGTACTCTGAGAAGGGCACCAATTTTGCATGCAGTAGAGGAATTTTGTGTCAATTTTAAGAAGGAGGTTCTCAATTCAGCTGTATGTTTTGATTTGTATGTAGGTACCTATGCTACATGATTACTTGGTCAATTGGGAACAGATTCGAATGATGAAATAACCGGCCAAGTGCGTGTCGGACCACGCGCAGTGTAGGGCTCCGTAGTAGCCTGTTATTCAATGCAAGTCTTTACCCGTTATAAACAAGCAACTAGGTACTCCGGTCTTTGTCACTTAAAAGGATTTATTCTAAGGATTTTGTATTTGGTATAAAATTATCCAACACCCAAGTTCAACGACTATTACTGCTAAACTAATAAAGATATTTCAACCGCTATAGTTTTCCTTTAAACTTCATAAAATGCGCTATTATCATGAATTTTTCCAGATTTTTCAAGCCAGCAGTTTAGCTTTTAGAGGGGGGGGACGCCCTACTGGAACAAAAATTTTGCAATTTAAAGTTTAATATTTTGTAAATTCAATCAAGCATTCAATCGAAAAATGGTATTAGCAACTCTTAAGTTATTTAAAAAGACCTATTCAACGATACCCCACACTATGGGGTAGACGATGAAAAAAAAATACATCCCCACTTCTCATATAGGGGAGCTACCCTAAAAAAAATATTTTTCACTATTTTATTTCAGCACTTTGTCGGCGTAATATATATACATACCCCCACAAAAGTACAGCTTTCTAGTATTAACCGTCTATTAGCAAAACCTCGGACAGACAGACAGACACACGGACATGACGAAACTATAAGGGTTCCTTGTCAGGACTACGGAACCCTAAAAAGCTCATAATTTCTTAACAATTGAACAAATTTTAATGAATGAAACACTCTCGATGAAGACACCTATCAAACAATTAAAACTATCAATAACAAAATCAAAATCGCTTCATCCGTTTGGTGCTAAGATGCTACAGATAGACACACAGAGACACACGTTAAACGTATAATACCCCTACTTTTTGCGCCGGGGATTTAAAATATTGATGTGATCGAGGACGGTGAACACGCTAGGATAGAATGGTCCGACTCTTGATAGATGTGTTACCGAAACAACGTAAGGTTAAGGCGGCTAATTTTCTCCTTGGTGGTATGCTACTTTTTGGTAGATTTAATGACTCCACTACCTGTGTATGAAACCCCATGATTCATGAATGCACATAAACCATTCATTGGTATATAGCTAGTATTAGAACCAACGACCGTCGGGTCGGAATTAGGGTAACTATCCTTTACGCCAAAGTGCCGCCTAATATCACTACATATTATTATTATAAAACAAGTCCCTCACTGCGTCTGTCTCCTCGCAATAATCTCAAAAGCCACTGAACCGATTATCATGCGGTTTTCACCGATAGCCAGAGTGTTTATGAGAAAGGTTTAGGTGCATAATTCGTTAAGGTTTTGTGTAAATTGGTTGAAATATGACGATGATTGTTAAAGATGTTAATATTTTATACTCCATGCAAAAAACTGATGCGAATTTTATAGGCATATATGTACTACCCGTGCAAAGCGGGGGCGGGCTGCTAGTATTGAATAAGTGATTTATTTCTTTTTTCCCCACGTATCGGTGGCTCGTATCAGTACATCTAGTTCTCCGATTGTAGAAAAGTGATGGGAGATGTTCAGGTTCATCACCATCATCATCATAATCAGCCGGTATCAGTCCACTGCTGGACATAGGCCTCACCCAAGTCACTCCATGACCCCGATGTTTAGGTTAAGAGGTAATCATTTTAATTGATTTCGATAATAAGGTAATTTTTCCTTAATTTTTCCAGGGCATCAACTTTACAAATTTCACTCTCCACATGACGCTGGGAATCCTGCTAGTTTTTGTACAGACATACATACAACTCCGGCTTATTTATAGAGACACTAACAAACTCAGACTTAGCGAGCCTCGGGAAATCAAAGGTTAGTTTTGAGTTAATTTTTGCAGCGTATTCCTTAACCCTTCTTTGCATGATGATGGAAATTTCAATCATAATATTTAGTCATTTTTTATTATTTAGGATTTTTTTAAATATTTTTCCTTTAATCTAGAGCATTAATTACACCACCCTGATTTATTTTTAAAAAATAGAAAAGGAATAGAAAAGGAAGGGTTAAGAATCTTGTTTTATATAAGGTTCCTCCGGTATAAAGTATGAAAGTTTATGAGAAGTACAAGGTGGCGCAAAATTAATCATCAAATTTTTTTTGAATAATTTTTTAACAAAAAAATATATATAGTAATGGAAATGTTTATTTGGACCTTTATAATTTTTCCTGTTAAGTGGATACGATAATATCCGTAAAATAGTTGCGGTCAATGTTACACATCTGTGCCTTTTTGATCGCATTTTCCATGACTTTCCGCAAGATTTTCGGTGATAACTGTTCGCATTCCTGTCAAATATTCTCCTTAAGGGCTGCGCTTGTCTGAGGCCCTATTAGTAACCCTAAGTAACTTCAAGTAACCCTAAATAAAGAAGTCTGAGATGGTTAAATCGGGCGATCTTACTGGCCATGTCAAATCTCCAAAACGGGAGATAACGCGACCAGGAAACGCTTTCTTCACAATTATTTCACGCACTTGCGGAGTATAGCGGTCCACTGCTTATCTGTTTGTATTCTGCATCTGTCTAGTTTACAAATGTCAAATATGATTTACGTACGACGCCATTTTCAAAAATTATAACATATTTCGATAGGGGGATTAATTTTGCGCCACCTTGTATATTTTATCCTTGAGAGCCAGTTCCTATGCTAGACTGTATTCCTAGCGTACTACCATCATCAACCGCATCATTGCTTACCAACAGGTGAGATAGTGGTCAAACTACTTATATGAATAAAAAAGTGAAATGAATATGAGCCCTAGTCCCTAATTCAAAAGCGTTATGTTATGTTTTATATCAGTGTCAAATGCCAAAAAGGTTATTACACCAAACTGAATTAGAGGTCCTAATTAAGGGTGGGCGTGGCCCCTAATTGGGCACCTTAACTCCCTAAGTACAATCCCAAACATCTAATGTGTTCCGGCAGCAATCCTTGAGAGCCAATTCCCATTCTAGTTCCCGACTCCGACCGCATCATCACTTACGAACAGGTGAGATAGTGGTCAAACGATAGCCTATGAAACAATAAAAAAGTGAAATTACACTGCACGGTAGCAAGGCTGTAGGCCCTTGGCCAGTTAATTTTGTACTTAGGGAAACCAATTAAGCTTATTAAGCCAATCAAGCTTAATTGGCAAAGCACCGGAACATGTTATTCCGGAGGTTGCGGGTTCAAGTCCCGTCGGTACGATGAAATTTTGGATTGTGTTTAACAATTTACTACTATTTAGTAGCACAAAAAAACTCTGTTTATAAATTTTCAGTCACTGACCACAGTTAACATAGAACATTTTATCGCAGATTAGATTATTGCCAGGCCAGAATAAAAAATAGTTCCGTTTCAAGACGTTTTTGCCAACCTGTATATCAAATCCAAATGCGCAATATAATAAAGTAGTTTCGTCATAAAGATAGTATCGTACTGTGGCTTAATTGGCTAGAGCACCTGGACTTGTTATCCGGGGGGTGTGGGTTCGAGTCCTGTCGGTTCGATAAAATTTTGGATTGTGTATAACAATTTACAAAACTATTAGACACTTCAAGAAATATAATATTTGATTTAAGGAGTGCAACATCTCTCGTTGGATTTAAAAACTGTAATGATTTCTTCCAAATGATTAACTTCGAATAAGTTATCATAGATGGCGCCACCAATACATGATTGGGTTATAAATGCAATCCACTAGTTTTGTCATATCGATAGTATCGGACTGTGGCTTAATTGGTAAAAGCACCGGGACATGTTATCCGGGGGGTGTGGGTTCGAGTCCCGTCGGTACGATGACATTTTCGATTGTGTTTACATATATACATACATACATACAATCACGCCTTTTTTCGTTGGGGTAGGCAGAGACTACTTCTTAACAATATATACAATAGCAATTGATAATAATATCGTTTAAAAACTAAAAAAGAACCGACTTCAATGCCGCGCTATTCATTTTCAGTACCAATTTTGAGCTGTTTATCTCAATATCTCTGGAGATACTTATCAGACCTCGATAAAATTACCATGGTACTACACTTGCAATATCTCCTTTCGAACAAAAAAGGATAATCAAAATCGGTTCATAAACGACGAAGTTATCCGCGAACAAACATATAAAAATATATATATATGTATATACATATACGGTCGAATTGAGAAACCCCCTCCGTTTTTTGAAGTCGGTTAAAAAAGTTATTGTCTGTTATTATATCGTGATGGATAATAAATATAGAGTAAACAATTTCTATGATATAATATAATTTCCTATAAACTCACTTTCCTATGAACTCACCTTTTGAGCTCACTTTCTTTGGCATAAAAACTGACTATTTTCTAAATACATAGCTATAATATATTCAGCTCCCTTTTAACAATCTTTGACAGTCGGTTATTGAATGAATTAAAGGAAAGAGACTGCTATGAAGGCTGTATAGCTGCATCTCATTTCCTTCATTTCAATCTGTAACAAACTCTGTGAAAGGCCTGCGAATCGTTGAAAAGTCGAAAGTTGAAAAATCACTTCGCTTGATACGATAAGACCAAAAGTCAAAAGTCAAAGCATTTATTCAGTATATGGGCAAATTAAAAATCTTCACTTACACACGTCAAATAACATTAAATAGATCATATCAATAATAATTATTCTAAATATTATAAAAAACATAATTTATTGCTTTTAATTTAAAAAAAATGAACCTTTCATCTAAGCGTCGAACGTCACACTTAAAAAAAATGTTGGGTTGCCAACTGTAGGTACTATTAAGTACACTCCCAATCTTATCGTCTCAGTACTTCAGACAAATTTTATCCAAAAAATGGTGACCGCCGCGCCGATTGCCTTATCATGTGCTATTGCATTTGCTTTTGAATATTTTTATTATGTTTTGTTATCAATAAAGAATTTTGTATTGTTCACGTGATATTCCGGTCTTTCTCTGCGGGATCGAACCCGGAACGAAGTAATTCGCCAGAGAACTAAAATGGTCGACATAGCTCAGTGGATTAGCAAACTAAAGTGGCAATGGGCTGGTCATATCTGCTGTTGGACCGATAACTGTTGGAGCAGAGTGGAAACCGCGAATCGGCAAACGTAGTGTAGGACGCCCTGTGGCTAGGTGGGGTGACGACATTCGCAAAGCGGTGGGCAGTGACTGGAAATAAAGAGCCGAAGATCGGGCTCAGTGGAGTATCTTGGGAGAGGCCTACGTCCAGCAGTGGACTGATACCGGCTAATAATGACGTGTTATTTAATTTCAGATCTTCGTCATCAAATCTCAATCTGGCGTCGCGCCGCCGAGTCTCTTCCCCACATGTCTCATGATGAGCAGGTCGTCAGGGAACGTCTGGAAAGGAAGGTCAAAAAGCTATCAGCTCAACTGGATTCATTGATCAAGGAGAGCAGTAAAAGAGCCATCCCTAAGGACACATTTAGGAGCACTTTGACGGAGATGAAACAGAAGGTAAGTTAAGAAGAAGAATCAAGAAAAGAACTGTTAACTCAATTGGGATTGTTTTTAAGAATAATTCAGGAAAGTTCAGGACAGCGAAGACACAGTAATAGGATTCTGTTGGTAGCCTTTGAGTACGGAACCCTAAAAATTAATTGCAGTTTAAATATTAATTGACTGAGTAAAATTATTTTTTAAGAAATGCTATTAAAATTTTTGTTGTTAGCAAGTTAAAACTTTTCTTAACAAATCCTGTTAAGAAATGTTTTAACTTTCCGTTGCTAACAACAATATTTTCATCTGAGATCGCTATGTACAAACTAATCAATATGTATCGTGTATTATACAAACAACTAACTTGTAATAATTATATTTTTATTGTATTTCATACATATTCATAGTGGTGTTCAGAGATACCCGTGGTCGTATGCTACTTTGCAGAGTGTATTATTTTGTTACGGTAGGTGACATACGAGTACGACCACGGCTATCCTCTGAGCACCACTAAGAATATTTATGAAATACAATAAAATATTTATTACAAGTCAGTTGTTTATATAATACACGATACATATTGATTAGTTTGTACATAGCGATCTCAGATGAGAATATTTTCTTGTTTCATACTTTTTAGAGTGTGATTTTTCAGTCGTCGGGTTTTAGTTTGTGATCTTATTTTTTATTTAAAGCTTTTTGGGGTTTTTGCATAATTGTATACATTTCTACATACATATACAGCGATCGACAAACACATAACCCTCCCAACTAATTCTTTGCAACACCGTGGGGTAAACATTAGTTTTCTTGACTTCGGCGGGATATAATATCTCGCTAACGCTACGCCCGACAAAAATATGATGTACTAAACCTTTTCTTCATTTTAAAATCCCTATTCAACGATACCTCACACGATGCGGTGGGATGAAATTTTTGTTTTAGTTGTGGAGTTCATGGTCTGTAGGGGGCGCCACATTCAATTTGTTTTGACGTCATATAGCCTATAACTAGCAGACAGATAAGACGCGTTCAACAACACCTCAATTTGTCAAATTATAATAAGTAGTTTAGAAGTTATGAGGGAACAGATGAACATACATATCCACATACCGGTCAAAAACACAACCCTCCTTTTCGCTTCGCCGTAGTTGGGTAAAAAGATACTGTATAAAAATAAAACAAAACATCTAGTAACAAAATTAAAGCAATGTGGCAAGTCATCAATGAGCGTACCAATAACTACTGCAAAAAAGATAAATCAAACATTCAGTTAGAAATAGATCATTCAACCATAACAGACACAAAACAAGTCGCTAATACCTTTAACAACTTCTTTGCCGCGGTTGGAGAATTTGTACAAATTTCACAAAACGGTGAGGAACCCCGTGGTCGCCTCGTAATACAACACACTGAAAATTCCATGTACCTGAGCCCTGTTACACCAAAAGAAATGTATAAATCAAGAAAAAAATAAAAATAGTCACGGTATCGCTGAGCTCCCCCTTCTCTAATTAGGTTTTGTGCTGAGGAACTGACCTTGCCATTTTGTTTGCTTATAAATCAATCATTTGAAGAGGGATCGTTCCCAGAACAACTGAAGCAAGCTATAATAAAACCTACCCTCAAGAAAAACATTAAAACTGACCCAAGTAATTACCGGCCTATTGCCCTTTTACCTACGGCATCATCATTATTTGAAAAAGCTATGTGCAATCGTATATATTGCTTTTGTGGAAAGTTTTCTGATTTCGATGATAGCCAAAATAGTTTTCGCAAAAATCGGTCTACATCTTTAGCTCATATTTCTCACATCTCAGCTCATATTTAAATACATCCAAGCAGCTTTAAGTGTGATATACAATTAGAACTATGCCGTCGGTTTCAAGCATCACCAAGTTAGTATCATACTCAATATGTCTAAGCCATACGACAAAGTACAATACAAAATTTTACCAACTAAATTATATGAATGGGATGCATGAATCAGTCATCTTTACTTTACGAAGCATATCCGAAAAATGTTTGACCAAACACCAAAAGGTCTATTGCACATTCGTAGATTTGGAAAAGGCCTATGATAGGTGAGGAATGAATTGTGGTCAATATTGTCTATGTATGGGGTGGGCGGCAGTTTGATACGAGCACTGAAATCACTTTGTGAGGGTTCTAGTGCTTGAATAAACGGAGAGTACACGGACTGGTTTAACATCAAAAAAGGTGTTAGACAGGGATGTGTTGCATCTCCAGTGCTGTTCGACATATTCATAGACAATTGCTTGACAGATCTGAAAGAGAGTGTGTACGGATTAAGAATGAATGAGGTGATATTAGCATCATCGGAGGAGGAGTTGCAAAGAATGGTTAATATTATGCATGACGCCTTAAAAAGCAAAGGGATGAAAGTGAATGTTAGCAAGACCAAAGTAATGGTTTTTGAAAGAGAAGAAAGAATGACAGATTGTTATGTGACGATTGAAGGAGAAAGAGTGGACAAGTGAAAAGAGTTTGTGTACCTGGGTTCTAAGTTTACGAGAGATGGTAAGTATGAAAGTGATATTGAGCGAAGAGTTTTGGCTGGGAACCAAGTGAGTGGGGCACTGCATAACTTTATGAGAAGTCAGAACGTGTCTAAAAAAGCACGACTGGCTGTACATAGGAGAGTGTTGGTTCCCACACTCAGCTATGGTAGTGAATGCTGGGTATGGCAGAAGAAGCATGAAAGTAAAATTAATGCTGTAGAAATGAGAAGTTTGAGAAGTATGATTGGAGTGAGTCTGATGGATAAGTTGGAGATAAGCGTGATAAGGGAATGTTGTGGTGTGGTAGGAGACGTAGTGCCAAAGATAGAGAAAGGGATGCTTAGATGGTTTGGACATCTAGAGAGGATGGATGAAGAAAGATTGACGAAACAGATTTATGAGACGAGTGTGAATGGGCCAGTTGGTAGAGGCCGACCTAGGCGAACGTATCACGACCAGATCGGTGACGTTTTAAAGAAAGGCCAAGTCAAAAGTACCTATAACCGGCGAGCATGTATGAAGACGCTCATGAAAGTGGAAGAAGCGAAGGAGATATGTCAGAATCGTAGCATGTGGAAATAAGTAGTCTCTGCCTACCCCAACGGGAAAAAGGCGTGATTGTATGTATGTATGTATGTATGTACCATCGCGTACAGTTGTGCGTATCCAGTTCCAAAACCTTTTCGGTTGCAAGTGTCGATTATTTTTCTAACCAATCAGAAGAGCCATAACAAAAAAAAATATCTTACCAATCAGAAAAGCCAAAACCAAAAACAAAACATAATTTTTGGCTTTGTCCCTTCTTGTCATTGCCAATTCAAGCGAGCGAGATGCCGATTCAATAAGAATGCACAGGAAATTATTCCTTAAGGTGGATACGCACAAATGAAGGCGATTGTATGTAAATTATATGGAATAGGTGTCAGAGGTGTTGCTTATAAATGGTTTAAATCCTACTTAGAGAACAGGCAGCAATACGTAGAAATCGAGCAATTCAATTACCTAACTAATACCATGCAAAACATTCGATCTGATTGCAAAACAATCAACGCCTCAATACCTCAGGGTAGTGTTGTAGGATGTCTATTGTTTTTATTATACATAAACGACCTACCAAAAATTATGAATGAAACGTGTGTATGATTCGCGGACCATATATCAATAATAACCCCTTGTAATAATAATGAAACCCTAAACAATAAACTTACCGGCATACTTGATAAAATAGTAGAATGGATGAAGGATCACAATTTTCAGATTAATTACTCCAAAACAAAACTAATTTCATTCCATCCTCACCAAAAATAGCCACTAAATTTCCGCTTTACGTATCAAAAACACAGAAATAGAAACTGTCAATAAGTGCACTCTGCTTGGTCTGATTATAGACAAACACATAAATTGGGAATTACATATTCAAAAAGTTATAAATAAAATAATGTCTCAATTCAGTTACGCACTTCGTAAGATAAAGAAGACAACTGACCTCGGTACTGCACTGGCGTTATATCATTCTCAAGCCAGTGCATGGTTGAGTTATGACGTCATATTGTGGGGAGCTTGTTCATCTGCACCTACCTTTTTTATCCTTCAAAAGAAACTTATTCGCACTTTAGCCAATATAGACCAAAGGGATAGCTGCAAACCGTATTTTCAAAATTACAAAAGCCTCACCCTACCATGCTTCCTACATTCTCGAAGTTTGTAAAATTGTTCGCAACCATCAAAACTTCTACACAACACGATCAGCTGCATCTAAGCATAGCAGTGTACGGCATGCCCACAGATTAATATTACCTACATCTCGCCTTCAAATGTATTCAAAAGGTCCTCTAGTAATGTCAATAAAATTATACAATAATTTGCCGGAATATATAAAAAGTCAATCCCAAACTCGAAACAAAAAAAAGCTATTATACAATTAACGAATATTTTAAAGGTAAATCCCGACATTGCCTGTTATTTTCATTATTATTTTAATAATTTTACTATTTTCCTTTTAAACAAAACAATAATACAAAAATATACATAAAGTGACATAAATAAAACGTAATAATAATTATATGTTATTTTATTGATTGATTATATGTAATTATATGTGATAAGATCGACATTAATATTCTTCCTCTCTCCTAATTAACTAATCACTTAGTTAAGTAACATTGCTGTGCCCTTCCAGGGTCTATAAAGAACTGTACATTTCTAATAAAATCGTTGTAAATACTTTTATAGATGCAATAAATACTGAATGCTGAATGTTTTTCCGAGTTTGATCCCTCAGAGAACCTAGGCAACATTTTCTCTGTCTTTGCTATAATCTGTATCATTATTTTCACTTTCCAGTACAAAATCCGTGATAAGCCGCTCCTGATCAAAGCTATCGTAGCTATTGGATTCGTCGTCACAGTTTTCTTCTTGCACTCGATTCCTGAACTAAGTAAGTAATTTTTATTTGATTGTTGGTGTTTGTATAAGCTGCCAATTTTCTTGCAGAATGCAGCTTAAAATGTAATCATTTGTAAACATTGGAATTGACATTACGGGGTCCCATCTCAGAAATCGCATTTGCAAAAAGTAGGGTTTTTATAAGTTTGGCGTGTGTTTGTGTGTGTGGCATTGTAGCGCTTAGCAGATAAACCGATTTATTTTTTAAACCTACTTCTAACTTTTTTTGGAAAGAAGATATCCCAAGGGTGATTGATTACCTTAGTAATTTCATCAAAATCTGATAAGTATCGTCAGAAATATGGAGATAAACACATCAAATTTGGTTCTAAAAATTAATGGAACGGCATTTGAAGTCGGTTCTTTTAGTTTTTTTTAACGATCTTATGCTTGATAGGTATTTTAATCATTGATTACCTTAGTAATTTCATCAAAATCTGATAAGTATCGTCAGAAATATGGAGATAAACACATCAAATTTGGTTCTAAAAATTAATGGAACGGCATTTGAAGTCGGTCCTTTTAGTTTTTTTTAACGATCTTATGCTTGATAGGTATTTTAATCAATAATGTTTATAGTTATGATTCATGAAAATCTATTCAGCCGTCTGAAGACTATTAGCTTTTTTCTAGATGATGACGCTACGAAATCAACTTTTATATGTCTGATCAATTCGAAATTCGGTATCCTCTTATTTCAATGATATTGTAAGGACATGGTAGCAATGACCTGATGCTGGGACATACATCACTTGGAATCTGCAGAATACTCTACTCCTCATCAACTCACAGCAGAGATGTTGTGTATGAACTCATAAGGATAGTCTCAATGAATAGATTGTAATAGATCTGTTGCGGGGGTGGTTTTAAAATTTGAATTAAGGTCTTGTTAACTTCACCTAATTTTTAGGGTTCCGAACCTAAAGGGTACCAACGGAACCCTATTACTGAGTCTTCACTGTCCGTCTGTCTCCAGGCTGAACCGTGATAGTTAGACAGTGGAAATTTCACAGATGATTATTTCTGTTGCCGCTATAATACTAAATACTAAAAACAGAATAAAAATAAATATTTAAGGGGGCTCTCATACAAGAAGCGTGTTTTATCGGCGTTTATTTGCTTGAACTTAATAACCATAATAAATAGAGACTTTAAATCTTCACGAAGTATGTATTACTATGACCGCTATAACAACAAATACTAAAACATGATAAGAGTAAAAATAATAAACTGGCCAAGTGCAAGTCGGACTCGCACTCGTAGGGTTCCGTAACACAGTAAAGTATTCTATAACTACTTCGTTTTTCATAGTGTTTGTATGAAAAACAAAGTTATCTTTGCGGTCGCCATATCTCAAAAACTGCTGACTGTATCTCGTTCAAATCAATTTTCGTCATTAGTTTTTATTGAGATCTACGGCATATATATTTTTTAGATTTTTCACTCCCATATTTTAAAAGTTAGAGCGGGGGGGGGACACATTTTACCACGATAGACGCGCCTATCATCTTCCTTTTTTTTGTTACAGTTCCATATATGGGATGCCCCCCCTTAAACTTTTATATTTTTTATTTTTGTTTAAAAATCGGAAAGCGGTTTACAGAATACATCTACCTATAAAGTTTCAATTCTGTAGTCTTAACAGTTTCGGAATAAAATGGCTGTGACATACGGACGGAAAGACAGACAGACAGACAGACATGACGAATCTATAAGGGTTCCGTTTTTTGCCATTAGCCTACGGAACCCTAAAAAGGGGTCCCCAAACAAGAAACGTGTTCAGGCGTTTTGTGCTAGATTGTACAAACGGTTATAGTCAGTCCCCCATACAAAAAAAAAACTTATTTTTCCGGTAAATTTTATGAAATCGGAACCCTACGTGTGTGACTCCGACTCGCACTTGGCCAGTTTATTATTAGGTTTAAATACATTTTATTTACTCATAAAGAATTGAACAAATCGCTTATAATGAGCTTACATACTAATTAATAACTAATTTATATAACTAGCTATATTTAATATTGAAAGATCCGGAGTTAGATTTTGATAATTGCATATATCAATTTTTTTACCGACTTCAAAATAAAGAGGAGATTTCTCAATTCAAACGTATATAATTTTTTTTTTTTTCTATTTTTGTTCGCGGATAACTTCGTCGTTTTTGAACCGATTTTCATTATTCTTTTTTTGGTGGAAAGGAGATATCCCGAGTGTGGTACCATGGTAATTTAATCGAAGTTTGATAAGTATCTCTAGAGATATGGAGATCAAAACAAATACACCTAAAAATTGGTACTGAAAATTAATAGCGCGGCATTGAAGTCGGTTCTTTTTTAGTTTTTAAACGATCTTATTAAATTTAGTTTTAAATATCATAACACTTTCATTTTCGTCGTTAGGTAGTTTATTATAAAGTTGTGCACACTCAAACGTATTATTTATTCTGCCGTATTGCGTCCTTGCAGACCGTGAAGTTATTTTTTTTGGTATTTCTAAGGCTGTGTTTAAATGTTTTTTTAGTTAATGTGATTTGTGTGTGGATTTTATTTGTTAGATTTTTTTATTAAAAGACGAGTTGTATATATATATATATAGTTGTTCTAAATTGAATAGTTTGGTTTCATTATAGATATTAGAAGTGTTCGTCAAATATTTATAGTTTAAATATTTATATTTATAGTGTTTTTATGGATTTGTTTTGAGCGATCTGAAGACTTTTAAGGTTGGTGTTTGCCGCACTTCCCCATACTTCAGTCACATTTAGATACTCTAAATGTGACTTGATGATTATTTGTTGTTATAGCGACAATAGTAATGCACGCTTAACGAAAATGTCAAAGGCTTACCTATTACGATTCAGAAGATATAGACAGCTCTGTGACTGACGGACGGACGGATGGACGAACAGCAACCTTTAGCTACTGAACCATAAAAATATATAATGGTAAACCTTTTTCAGACCGCGTATCCCTTGGTTGGACAGCACTTCTAGGCGCCATCTTACTTCTGACATTAGCAGACAGAGAAGATCTGGAGCCCATACTACATCGAGTGGAATGGTCTACTCTTCTGTTCTTTGCTGCTCTATTTGTGCTGATGGAGGTATGGAAACTTAATGATTAATTTTCAAAAGAAAAGCTAAGTGAAAAAATTACCTATAACCGGTGAGCATGTAAAAAGACGCTCATGAAAGTGGAAAAAGTGAAAGATGTATGTCAGGAAGGATCGTAGCAAGTGGAAGGAAGCTGTCTCTGCCCACCCCAACCGGAAAAGGGCGTGATTGTATGTACCAATGTACCAAATTAAAAGTTATAGTCAAAAGTACCTATAACTGGCGAGCATGTATGAAGAGGAAGAAGCGAAGGAGGTATGTCAGGATCGTAGCATGTGGAAAGAAGTAGTCTCTGCCTACCACAACGGGAAAAGGGCGTGATTTTATGTATGTAAAGTAATAAAAATATTATTTTAGCATATTTTAAGTGATAGATTTAGTAGTTTTAAATACTTTGTGTGTTAATTAAATAAATATTCATGTATTCATAAAATAATTAAGATAGTTAACACAAACTAAAACAACTGACTGCCATGCCCCGCGGGTCTGTTTCAGTAGAAAGTTTGAGACGTTTGTCATTATATCTCTGGAGATAATAATCAGATCTTAATGAAACTACAATAAGTCTAGCTCAAGAGTATATAACCTTTAGAACTAAAAAATATTTTTTTTAAATCGGTCCACGGTTGGTGAAAATATCGATGAACATACAGAAAAAAAATCATACAGACGAACATAACCTCCTCCTTTTTGGAAGTCGGTTAATAATGTCTTAGATACCAGAAATAAAAAAGGCTAAAAAAAAACACTATCACAATATCCACAGCTATAGAATGCCATAGAACCTCAATTATTCTGTGACATAACAGGCCTGCCGCACTCCGCGCTGTAGCTATGAAACTACAAGTACTTCCGCGCACCCTCTCGGGTCCATGTTCAGTCAGTTAAGTGTCACGCGCGCTCTCGATCGGCCGCGCGCCTTACTTGTACCTACCTCATTATTATATTCCTTGCTTACGATATTAATATACAAAAATATTATTCAGTATGTCTAAACGAAGGGCTACAAAGCATTGCGTAGCATACGTTTATACATACTTATACGTTTTTACATACTCATTTTCAATTGAACGTAGAACATTATTTTCTACCGACTTTCCAAACAGAAGGAGGTTCTTAATTCGTCTTTGTGTGTATGTTACGCGATTTCTCCGTCAATTGTGAACCGATTTGAATGATTTTTTTTTTAATTGGTAGAGTTCGTTGCCGAGGTGGTACCATTGTAATTTCGTCGAGATCTGATGAGGGTCTCTAGAGATATGACGATAAACGTCTCAAACTTGCAACCGAAACTGACTCGCGCGGCATGGAAGTCGGTTGTTTTAGTTTTAACTATCTTAATTAAACTATCACATAAACTATCTTAATTAAAGTATAACTGTAGTACTTTTATCCTACCTCGACATTAAGCATGAATGTAGCACTTTAAATATACTCATTACATTGTTCTACCTTAAAGTATTCTGCTACCAATTAAAGGCTTCAATAAGTTATCTTATAACATTCAACCCTATAGGAGAGGCCGCGAGTTGACCGAGTTATTCAGACTCTCGCTGTGCGGACTTACGGTGCATTTCACTTTGCGCAACACGCGGTTCATAGTTACTGTTAGTTGATACTGTGACGCAAATTCAAGGTCGCACTCGAGGCGTGAAGCGCATTTTGAACGTTACCGACGTTGTAACTAGGTTTAATCTCGCCTTTTTTCTCTCAGGGAGTGCAATTTCTGTACTTGTACTATTCATTATTCTGTGACATAATAACAATTACATAATGTATTTAAGCTAACAACATAACCACTACGTCCGAACCCTACGACGGCCACGCAACAACTGAGTCACGATGCCCGCTCGCTGTCCGCTTTTATCCTATCGACACACCCAGGACACTCGACTAAATCTCCATACAAACTAGCGTTTTAACGACCGACACTGTGACACCGACACAGACACTACACACATGTTGTTTTTCTATACGTGCATTTGTGTGCGTGATGTCTAAGGTTGTCGCTCGTAATCACCGTATCACAGATTATATAATAGTTACTTCGTACATACGTACTACGTACTGACCGTATGAATATTTTTTGTACACTTACCCAAAAAGCTTTTAACACTAAAAATATTAGTCGCTATTTCGTAAACCATCGTCTACAGAAACAATAAATCACAACGATTTAGATGAATTTTGGTGTGTGTGTTTAAATTAGTCCATAGATGGTTTAGATTCACAATTGGACCCGATAGGTGGCGCTGCGATCGGGAATCTAAAACTATATTCAAAAATAGTATAAACGAGTAAGTTTTACTAGATAGACTTGAATTAGACAAAATATAATACTGTATATCCATTTATGAAAAAAAAAATCACAATCGATAACAAAAATCAATGAACACCAATATTACAATTTTATCATATCATATTTTTGGTATCCCGAAGACTCCGATAAGTAATTAGTAACTTGATTATTTTAGTTTATTATTTTTACAAATGTTATTTACGCACCAGTATATATCATTGTTTCATTTATGAAAATGAATTCTAAAATACGAATATGTAGGTAGGTATATAAGTTTTTATAATATACCTACATAATAAGAACCTACGTAAATTTGAACCTCCGGTGTCTACTGGTCTTAACATAAATGTATAAAATTGATGTTTTTCTCCTCGAGAGTAGTACCCATTGCTCTGTAGCCGTACGCATGTAGCGTCCTTGCTCAGACTGGCGCCTCGACAAATCAGAATCGGTGGCGGGCTGAGGTAGCCCGGATTTGGTTGGGGGAACATAGTGTCCGTTCTATATGTAGTATTATTATCTTTTCTATGTTATCGAGCCTAGTCGCAGGAGGGTAGTTGAAATATTTCTAAGACGGCCTCTCCTGACAGCGGGATCGACTGCTTCGTCAGCCACCTGGTTCCCAGCACCAGCACCTGCATCGATTTGCTCCACTGTTGTAATGAGCAGAATTACAAACTTGATTGATTCAGTGTCGCATTATGTAAAGAAATAAATAAACTTTAAACCTTAATTTAATTTGAGTTATGAAATTTCCTCGAGTGATATTCATATTTTGTTTTCTACTTACCGGCATTCACTCGCGTTCATTTTTCGGATTTTGCTCCGACCGGTTTTTGACTCGATTTGAGTCTTCATCCGGGAGCGGCTAAGAGAACTGTGACTTGCGGCGTGCCGCACGAGCTTCCCAGCGCGACTGGTGACTCGACGTAGCGGTCGCAGATGGTGGGGGTGGTGTTGGGGATCATCGAACGTTCTCCGCTTCTTAGTTCGGCTCGTCCTCAGATCCGTAATCATTGGGGAGTTCTGTTATGTTAGGTTGACAGCACACCTAGCTAATTGTCTTAACTTCGGGATAATTTGATGGTGTTCGTATGGCGTTTCCCAGTGTCGGCACCCATGCCTGCGGTACTCCCCACCCACGATCCCGGTCAAAGTTAGGATACCTGTTTATTTCGATGGCCTCCCGTACCTGAATTTAATTGTCAAAATTGTTTTCAGGCTTTATCCAAACTTGGTTTGATCGAGTTTATCGGCGGTCTGACGGAGGCAGTGATACTCTCCGTGGATGAAAATGTCAGATTGGCTGTAGCCATCCTGCTCATATTATGGGTAAGTGCTGTTACTAAATGACCGAGGAAAGCGTCTTAGTTTTGAAATTGGCCAAAATATGCTTGTGTCTGTCTGTTCACGCAAACAGCCCCCTGATTCTCAATCATTGGAGAATCTATTCGGATTAGGAAGCTTCATTTTTAGGGTTCCGTAGTCCTGACAAGGAATCCTTATAGTTTCGTCATGTCCGTCTGTCTGTCTAGCCGAGGTTTTGCTAAGAGATTTAATACTATAAAGCTGTAATTTTTAGGGGTGTGTACCTATATCAGTTATGCAAAAAAGTGGTAAAATAAAATTTAGGATAGGATAAAATAATATTTATTTTTGGGGTAGCTCCCCAAAATGTCTCGCAGCTCTTTCTCTCTCTCAGCTCACATGTGAAGTGGGAAGATTTTTTTTTCGTCTTTACACCATTGTGTGGGTTTTCAGCGCAACGGAAGTTTGCTGTAGCGTTATATAAAGACTAATTGCAATTTTTGTTTTTTTTTTTATATTTTTATATAATCGTTGAAAAAAACTAAAACAACCGACTTCAAATGCCGCGCTAATAATTTCAGTACCATGTTTTAAGTGTTTATCTCCATATCTCTGGAGATACTAATCAAGTCTCGATGAAATTACAATGGTACCATCCATATAACCATACCAATATTTTCTTTCCAACAAAAAATAATCATCAAAATCGGTTTATTAACGACGAAGTTATCCGCGAACAAACATAAAAAAAATATATACGGTTGACTTGAGAATTCTCCTCCCTTTTTTAGGGTTCCGTAGCCGAATGGCAAAAAACGGAACCCTTATAGATTCGTCTTGTCTGTCTGTTACGGAACCCTGTGAACGAGTGTGAGTCCGACTTGCACTTGGCCAGTTTATTTACACATTACGCATTTCTTCAAGGGTGACCTGGGACCAAGAGAACGCGAGTAAACGTAAATTTACTCGAAAGTCTACATATGCCAGGGGAAAGGGGAGAGTGTCGGTTATTGCGTATACCACGCGAGATCTTTCTCGCGAGGCAAATTAATTGAGAACCACTTTGTGTTATGAAGTCGTTTAAAAATTACTCAATTATTTTACTTGGTTATTTTTATATATTTTTTTATTTTACTCTTCTTAAACTTCAGGTGTCAGGATTGACTTCGGCGTTTGTCGACAACATTCCGCTGACGACGATGATGGTGCGGGTTGTGACGTCACTCGGCTCCAACCCCACACTGAACCTGCCCATAACGCCGCTAATATGGGCGCTTTCCTTTGGAGCATGCCTTGGAGGTAAAAGTCTTATATAATCTTACGAGCTGTGCCCGTGACTTCGTCCGCGTGGAATGAGTGTCTTTGGGTAGCATTATTAATTTTAATAAATTATTTAGGTTAATTATTTTACAAATAAGACACATGCGTGTCCCACCTACACCGCACCGTACCGTGCCGTGCTAATCCTCCCTCCCCGAAGGATCGAATCCGAAATGAAGTCATCCGTCAGAGAACCTAAACCATCAACACAACTCAAAGGACCAGCAAGTCGAAGCGGCAGCGGGCCGGCCACATCCGTCGCAGAACCGACAACCGCTGGGGCAGACGTGTTTCACCGCGGAGACCACGGCTCGGCAAACGCAGCGCAGGGCGCCCTCCAACCAGATGGAGCGACCATACGCACAGGCTGGCCGGCAGTGGCTGGAAACAAAGAGATGAAAATTGAGCTCAGTGGCGTGCCACAGGTGAGGCCCACGTCTAGCAGTGGAAAAAGATTTACAAATCTGACAGCTCCGAGACGTTGTGATGTTTGAACTCTGATGAGGACGCTTTTTTCGTATCGATGCAATAGAAATAAATAATAGAAATCAGGAACAGCAGTTGCTTTGTAACTCCCGACGCAAAAAGAAAGGTTGCTACAAGTTTGACACGTGCATCCGTGAATCTGTCAACCAACCCCTAGACAGTGCAGGTCCGCGTTGAAGTATCTCATTATGCGTCCCTGATTGGGATAGGAAGCCCAAGGTACTGGCACTGGATCAGTTTGTTGGGTAGCGCCGGTTCCAAGCTTATCAGGTGCTGATGAGGCAGTGATTTGCATTGGATTTTGTTCCAATCCCACTTCTGATGACGAAAAAGGTACCTCACTATTGTTTTTAAAGAGTGTAACGCTAGCCGTGCTGACGGCAACCTCTTCGCTCTTCATTATGGTGACGATCACCCATAGTGGAAGATTTCAAATAAAAGTTTTCAAAAGGGGACGGAAGACGAAGATACACAACAGCGTCCAGCACGCGATGGTGGCGGGTATCGCGACACACAGAAAACTGCGTGTAATACACCAACACTACCGATGACGCTATTAGTATATTCATCAGGAAGGCAAGGCAAGGGTCGACAAAAGAAGTCAAGGAGCATAATCTCAAGATGGCCATGAAGAACCGCGACGTGGACGTCGTTGGGGCTATGCTCCAGAAATAAGGCAGATGAAAGGGGAAATAAATAAACTAAGAAAATTATTATTGGATTATCTAAACCTGACATGCTCATGTCGAGGTGACTGCCTGTGGTGGCGTTGTGTAGTAGGCCACTCTCTTCCCTAACATATGGTTGAGGAGAGCGACGCTGGTACATGCGCCAACTCGTGAACGGGTGCCGCAGGTGGAAATTGGTCGATTTTGGATAATCCTTTAATTGTAAAGAATATTTAGTAAAATAAGTTATTTTTCAAAAAAAATAAAACCGACTTCATAACCACAAAAAGGCACTCAAAAGCGAAAAATAATTTACTTAAAATTATTATAAGCGTTATCCAATTCTCTATTTGAAGTCGGTGCCAGCCAAGTCTAATAGGTAGTAGATAGATAATACCTACATGTATCTACCTACTTACTAACCTACATGTACCTACTTACTACTACTACATACATAGTATCTATCTAATATCCAATAGACTTGGCTGGCACCGACTTCAAATAGAGAATTGGGTAACGCTTATAATAATTTTAAGTAAATTATTTTTCGCTTTTGAGTGCCTTTTTGTGGTTATGAAGTCGGTTTTATTCTTTTTGAAAAATAACGTATTTTACCCATTTTAGTGCAAAAAAAGTTTTAATGAAATTACATGCATCTATTAAATTTCGTGTCTGGGCCGTTATACACTGACGGATATATACTTTTTGAAAATTTCAAGTATGTACCTATAACGGTAAAGAAGATACAGATCTGTAAAGTGCGCACATATAGACACACGGACGGACGGACGGACGAAATGTCCAAAATGGCCCTGTGCAATTAAAGCATCTGACATACACGATAATTAATTGTCTATTTTATTACAATAATTCCAAATACTTTTATAACACGGACTAGTTGTATTCAAAATGAATATTAAAATGTATTATTTGCGATTATTAACATTACTTGCCGCCATATGGCCAACAGAGTACTGAATCACTCTACTACGTTATAAGAGGCACTTCCCTATATTGTGGATACCCGAATTATGAAAGCACTGTGTAGCCGACCTAACAACGGAAAGTATTATTAACGTAGTTACTATTATATAATATGTGGTTTTATGCTTATAATTTTTTTTTGCTGTGTTGATTGGTACAATGTACGTTCATAATTCTGAGTTATTTAATTATGTATGCAGTGTCACGGGACTGAAATGGCCGCCATCTTCGCCAAATGTCATGTCATGTCAAAAAATATTAGGTATGTTTAAAAAAGTTTGCACCCTAACAAGACTTTGCCCGGTAGAACATTCCTGTGAAGACAAATTATTTATATATATATATATAATTATTTATTATAATTATTAATATATAATTATTTATTGAGGGCCCGGTGGCGTAATTGAGAGAACGGTCGGCTTTGATGCCGTGGTACCGAGTTCAAACCGCCGTGCACCAATGAATTTTTCTATCGAAAAATATATGTGCGCTTCTCACAGTGGCCCTCCGGTGAAGGAAAACATCGTTAAGAAACCAATAACCCCCGCATGGTGGTAGAACATATCTAGTGTCCGCCTGGCCAGCTACCACCCTCAAGTCAGAAAATCTGTCGCCAAACATCTAATGTGTTCCGGCAGCTATCCTTGAGAGCCAGTTCCCATTCTAGTCCACTTCTCTATCTTCGACCGCATCATCACTTAGCAACAGGTGAGATAGTGGTCAAACGCTTGCCTATAAGATATAAAAAAAAAATATCCCCACCTTTATTTCTATCTCGCTCACAGTTACCGTAAGAATATCTTATATGCAATAGCAACCTCCATTTTGTGTAATCTTCTTGGGACTCTTCTACTAAAACTAGTACATTCTCCTATGTTTGAGGTATTTATCTCCATATCTCTGGTGATACTAATCAGATCTCGATAAAATTAAAATGGGACCACCTCGGAAACGTATCCTACCTATTAAAAAAATAATCATTTGAATCCGTTCACAATTGATGGAGAAATCGCGTAACATACACACACAAAAAAAAAAAAAAAAAAACATTCAGACGAATTGAGAACCTCCTCCTTTTTTGTGAAGTCGGTTAATAAAAAATAATAATACTAATAATGGCAAATAATAATAATTACATAATTACAAAATCTAGACTAGAAACGTTTTTAAATGAGTTCAACTTTCGAGCTGTTAAATCACGCATCAAGTGATTCTGTTTCAATATCGCGAAAAATATCGTTTGCGCGATGCAGGATCTCATACATTTAGCCAATATTTAAAGGAGAGCAATAAAAATCTACGCTAGCGCCATCTCTGGGTTTTATTTGTCATTACTGTTACTAAATACGAAAGTCTCTGTCTGTCTGTCTGTGTCACTTTCACGCCTAAACTACAGAACCGATTTAAATGAAATTTGGTACACAGATAGTCTAGAGCCTGAGAAAGGACATAGGCTACTTTTTAATGCGAAAAAAGGGTTGTAAGGTGTTGAAAGGGGGGATGAAAAGTTGTATGGAAGTATCGTCATTTTCAAAGCTTGAAACTTATTTCTTAGACTGTTGTTTCGATATTAATAAATTTGACATGCAAAGTTTGTAAAAGTTTTACCCTCAAGGGTGTAAAATAACAACAGTGGAGGGTGAGGGTAGGGGGAGGGTAGGGGGAGTGGTGGAGGAGGGGAGGTGAGCTGGAGGGGAGGGGAAGGGGGGCGGGTGGCGTGGTGCGGTGCGGTGTTTTTGGGATACGTATGTGTCTTATTAGTTAATACTATTCCACGCGGACGAAGTCGCGGGTACAGCTAGTAAGTATATATATTAATATAATAAAGAAAAATTATAATAAATAAGAATGAAATAAAACATACGGGGTCGATTACCCCTTAAACATATTATAGACTTTAAGGCTGAGTTGCACCATCTTACATTAACCGTAACTATAACTATTAACCGGTGTTTTCATATGGATTTTGACAGATTTTTGACGTTTGTTATTGTTAAAGTAAGGTGGTGCAACTCAGCCTTAGTGTTTAAGTGTTAGTGAATGTGTGTTGAGTAATTGAGATAGGTAAAATATAAAAAAAAAGCATGGACCTCGTGTCTATGGTAATGAAAGGGTTTTAGTCAGTAGGAGTCTGACATAACTTTAGAGCCCGAGGTTTGCGGTATGAAGGATTTCCCCCTCCCACGAAAAAAAAAGTCTTCTGTTCAATAATCAAGTAACTTTATGTGGTTCAACATAAATATTACAAGTACACAGCAATGTCGAGAGCTCCGTACCGATCGACGCTCCGAGCTCGAATTAGAGAAGGTCGTTGCAAACCGTAAATAGTTTCAATAACTAAGTTTTGGTACAATACCAAAAATATGGTATTGGATGTCATAATAACTGTTTATCGGGAGAAAGCAGTTTTCGCGAACTACAAGAGTTGCAGCCGATGCAAGAACCGATTGGGTATTGTAGTAACTATTTATTTGCTATACCTAAGCTATACAGGCGCTAGGCGTTGCGAGTGACTATCGAAACTAATGAAGTTATTGTTTTTGCTGGCGCCCGATTAAATTAAAACTATATAGTAGCTAATTTGTGTCGAATTACAATTCTCCTGCAATATTTAGATGATACCAATATTATATATGTGAAAATTTGCATTTTTTTACATCATATATAAAAATTAGATACATTTTCACTCGCGATTTGAAGACCCCGGTTTATAGCTATCGACACATTTCCGCATATTATATCGATTTTCTGCCTGACTTGCTATCAAAGAGTATCTTACCACCATCACAGAAAAAATCTGCCGCCATAACCTTACGGTAGTCTGATAACAGATTTTGTCAAATTTCAAATACCGATCGCAATTCCGCAATAACCAGTTATTGGGAATACCATGTTTCGGAAACCGGTATTGGTATGAATACCTACATCGCGTTTCGTTATTGCATACCGACCCACTTCTAGCTCGAATGAATTATGGAGCGTCGGGCGGCCGTATTTGTACCAACTTTGTTTACGTTTAAAATGTTTTTACGATTATAATGTTTTTATGAGCCCGAACCTAATTATAAATCATAAAATTAATTTAGAAATTATAATGAAGTAATTTTGGCAATATATAATGAGGTTAGAAAAATAAATATTTCAACAATCTTAAATAAATTCAATAAACTTGAAAGTTATAAATTTAACGTTTACTAATGAATTATTATTTACTAGCAGCCCGCCCCAGCTTCACACGGGTGAAATTGATACATAATATTGGACGGCCCGTAGGCGTAAATGATAGCTACTTACCTTGACTACTAACCCGACGGTCGCTGGTTATTATCCTAGCTATATACCAATTGATTTGCTCAAGTTTGTATGTACATTCATGAATCATGGGTGTTCGAACACAGGTAGGATCATTAAATCGATGTTCGGCCGCAATTGCTACCAAAAAGTAGCTTATCACTATCAAAGAAAAAATCTGCCGCCATAACCTTACGGTGTTCCGGCAGCACAGCTTTCGGGAGTCATTCCATTCTAGGCCTAGGGTTTTCGCCATCCTTGACCATCATTATCAATACCAAAGTCATATAAATACGAAAGTCAGTATGTATATCTGTTGTTTGGGACTTCTTCACTGTCAAACGGCTGGACAGAGGCTGGATTTAGCAGAAATTTTGCTCAGGGATGGGCAGTACTTATTACCGTATTAATGAATAAGACCACTGGGTAGTATTATTATCTTTTCTATGCCACAGGATACTTTTGAACGCGGGCGAAGCCGCAGAACTCAGCTAGTTTTATACTATAGATCAAACTATATTGACATGAAATTGTTTTATATAGGATGGGATCTACAAAAATAGCTAAGCTAATAATGTTTACGAAGTAACTATTGTCTAATCTGTGGTTTCACTGCAAATATTTTATTATTTTTCGAGACGCATAATTTTTAATCTGTGATATTTTCTAACGTTTTCATTTAAATTATATACTGTAATGGACAATTTTATTTCATTCTATGTTATCAAGGTAATTAATTTAATTATTTTGATAAGGATTAATACAGTGTTGTAGAAAATAGCCTTGAAAGTTTGTAATGTTTTTAAATTAAATTTAAAATTTAAAATGGTTACTATGAGTCAACCTTAAGAGATAGACATATGCTATCGTGGACTTTTTTATAGGTCTTATAAAGTTCTATAAATATTCTATAAACACATTTCTTATATCTATTTCCCTTTGAGCAGCGTCGCGTAAAAACGTATTTTCTCGACCGTTTTATTGTCGACTTAGGTTGTAAATTCGGTCTCCATGAACGTACCTATTATTAAAACCGGATGATATATAGCCTATTTTCATTCTGACTGTCCATTGTATATATTGGTGAAATAATTTTTGAAATCGGTTCAGTAGTTTTTAAGCCAAATCAATACAAACATCCATACAAATATACAAAATAAGTTTTATCTTTATAATATTAGTATAAAAGTATAGATATGTAAGTCGAATTGAGAAACATCATCCTTTTTTGAAGTCAGTTCAAAACAACATCAAACAAATTGGCAAACGCAGCATAGGACGCCCTCAGACTAAGTTGAGCGATGATGTCGTCCACGAGGCTTGCAAGAGCTGGATGAGATTAACCGAGGATTGTGCACAGTGACGTGCATTTGGAGAGGCCTATTTCCAACATTAGCCTAGTATGATGATGGTGATGACTTAAATAACCATACTTCTTTACAGGAAACGGCACGTTAATCGGCGCGAGTGCAAATGTTGTATGCGCAGGAGTGGCAGAACAACATGGATACAAGTTCTCCTTCATGCAGTTCTTCAAAATCGGCTTCCCTATCATGATCGGCCATCTCATCGTTGCTTCTGGATATCTCATGTTTTGTCATTGTCTTTTCACTTGGCACTAACGAAAAAACCAGACATCTTACTTCAAGCATCTTATTTAGACAATGGTTTTTGAAGCTAAATATTCATTACCACACACACAAAAACGCTTGTTTAAGCCATTTGTATATACACGCTAAAATTTGTAAAAACGTTGTGATAAAATGTGCTGTAGATGCATTAGCATGTAAACGATATGTAACATGTTTGTCAATGGGTCTTGCTACGTAAATAAGCAATATTTTCAGCTCTCAGTCTTGTCAGCTCTCACACGTAGCACTTTAAGCAAGCCCAGGGCTCTATGTTGTTATTGTTAGCCACAACATATTTTATTTTCTTAGTTATTAATTAGTATTCATTAGCATATTCTCCACCAACATCTCAAGAGACTCTCGCAAACTATAAGGCACCATACATAAATTACGTGGGTATGTGCATCGTTTCTTAGAGTACAAAACATTAATAATAATTCGTCACATGTTAAGCTTAAAAATAATCACTTAATTGTGAGTGTAAATTTTGTTGTGTGATAGTATAAAAAAATACAGCTATTTATACTATCTACATGTATCACAAGTCCACATAAAAATATAATGGAAAATAGTATATTATTCCGATACGTGTGGCTTAAGTAGTATAATAGAGAACTTAAGTCACGAGTATCGTATATTATTTTATAGCTGTACAATGTGACATAAGCTCGCAATTTACGCTTGCTACGCTTTGCCGTCAAATAGAAGATTATTGCGCAGCGTTGACTCGCTGCGCTCGGGTGCGTCGTGCAATAATCGACTATTTAAGTCACGGAAAAGCGTGCGTAAAGTGCGGGTTTAGGTCGTACTGTGCTATAAAAATGATTTAAGATCGTTTCCAAAACGAAGAAAAAAGTAAAAAACTAACTTCTTTTGTCGTGCTAATCATTTTCAGTACTAAGTTTGAGATGTCACGTTATGTCCACATCTCTGGAGACACTTATCAGGTACCTGATTCTTAATCATTCAAAAACCCATTCGGGTTCGGAAAATGCGTCATTTTCGACTGTGATTGTGAAATTGCGATTCTCAATGCTCATCTAAATAAAATTAAAATGGGACCAACGGGAAGCATTTTCTCTCAAATAAAAATAAATCCAAATAATTTAATAAAGGACGGAGTTCTCAGGTTGCATAAACTTAAAGATAAAAATAAAACTGGCCAAGTGCGAGTCAGACTTTTGTCCCGCACACGGAGGGTTCCGAACGCTATCTAACGAATATCTAACGAACTTCTAACACCAATTAAGTAAACGTTAAATACACTAAAGCTACTTCTACTTGCCAATAGATGTCGGAAAGCGTCATATTTTAAGTTGATTATCGATAAAGTTGATTATTGAAAACACGAATAAAACAACATTTTCTGAAAATGAATCCTAGATAGATCGATTTATCGCCCCTGAAATCCCCCGTATACTAAATTTTATTTAAGCGTTGGAGCCGTTTCCGAGATTCAGATTCAGATTCCGAGATTAAGGTAAACACAATAGCGCCATTTATGAAGATTCATAGATCGTTATACGCGTTATCGTAAAAAACACGTTTTTTTATTTTAAACCCTTTAATTTTTAACTTTGTTCTGTTCTTAGTATTTGTTGTTATAGCGGCAACAGAAATACATCATCTGTGAAAATTTCAACCGTCTAACTACCACGGTGCATGAGATACAGTGAATGACGGACAGACAGACAGACAGACAGACGGACAGCGGAGTCTCAGTAATAGGGTTCCGTTGGTACACTTTGGGTTCGGAACCCTAAAAACGGGTATTTAACGTGACTTACGCGATGTCGATATAACGATCGACATATTTTTCGTTAGTCACGTTAAATTTTCGTTTTTTTTTTAAATCGGCAAGTTTAAAATGAACGTGAGTTTTTATAATAAAAATGTATGGTTGCCAACCATTTATACATACTAGAACTAGACGCTTCAACAGGTTACCCTGTATATTAATAGTATTAATTTAATACTACGTCGGACACATTTTTGTCACAAATATTTAAAAGCTATGAAAATGTTATACGAAAATAAAAATAAAGTTCAGATTATACTAATTTTCGTATCTTATTTCGAAATGAGAAACAAAAAAATAAGATCGTTTAAAAATGTAAAAGAACCGACTTCAAATGCCCCGCTATTAATTTTCAGTACCAAGTTATAGGTGTTTATCCCCATATCTCTAGAGATAGATACTATTAAGATCTCGATGCAATTACAATGATAACACCCTTGAAATATCTTCTTTCCAACAAAAACATAATCATTAAAATCGGTTTAAAAACGACGAAGTTATCCGCGAAGAAAAAATCTATATATGTACGTTGAAATTGAAAAACCTCCTTAATTTTTTTAAGTCGGTTAAAATCTTATATCGGTGTCTAACTTTTTTGTTTAGTTAGTGCAACATCAAAATAGATATTGTTATAAAAAATATAATAATAATTAATATAAATAGGTAACTATATCATCGAATGTACAATATGTATAAATGTGATAATTTAATACAGTATTTTAGTTTTAATTACGAACAATATTAATTTATTACTACCTAGCTACTTAGCTTTGAGATTTATATCGCTTTTTATTATAATAAAATAACATACATACATATAATCACGCCTTTTTCCCGTTGGGGTAGGCAGAGACTACTTCTTTTCACATGCTACGATCCTGACATACCTCCTTCGCTTCTTCCACTTTCATGAGCGCCTTCATACATGCTCGCCGGTTATAAAACAAAAATAAGATTTAAAATAAATGTTAATTGATTCTTTAACTAATTATAATCTAATGTGTCATTCTTCATTAAAATTGTATGTTAAATTACTCTTATTATTTATTTATAATTAAAATAATATTTTAATAATATTATAATTTACGCCGTACCCTCAAGGTACGGCGGCCCTACAGCGGCGTCCTGCGATCTGCGGGCAAGACCTCAGAGTACTTTTCAATTGTTTTCTGATCGTGTTTGGTGTGAACCAGTCAAATACTACTGCGCTATCTGATCGCCGCCTAGATCGCGCACGCAGGACGCTGCGGTGTGTACATACCTTTACTATTACCCCTTTGGGTTATACCATATCTGATGTTGGCAAAATTTGACAGTTACTTCATGAACGCTTGCAACAACAACAATTACATCATAATGTATTTTGTACATGTACATGTACATTTAACAACATAGTGAATATCACGCTCGTATAATTCTTGTGAAAGTGTTAACAATAACCAAGAATACTTATTTTTGATTATAATCTATGAAAAAAGTTATGCTCTTTTTATTAATAATATGTCGGAACTAGAGGCCGTTCCGCATCAGACATGGCGTGGGTAAAGCGGGCGAGGAGAATGAAACATCGCACGTACAATAAATTTGATTTATTCCGTTACACAATGATAGATTGTTTCAGTTAACTATCTTTAATTTAAATGAATTCGAATGTGATATGGAGACATGGTGTTCCGCTTAAAACACTGTCATATCCCAAACGTTAAGTAAAATGAGCTCTCTCCGATTCCGCTATGTTCAACCGGGCACCCACTCAGGTGCCCCTGCCGGACCACTTGCGAAACCTTACCGAGAGCTGATTGGCTAGCCGACAACCTACGACCAATCAGCGAGCAGCACACGCTGCCAGCGTTACACCTGGGCTCCGTTCACTGCCTACAGTAGGAGTGCAACCTGGGCTCCGTTCACGACCTACGCTCGGAGTGCAACCTGTGCAACCAAACGCTCTAATCTCTCTTTCTGACTCGTTTAGTGAATGCGACGCTCTGAGGTCGTGAACGGGGATAGACCGTTTAGGTGCACTCCGAGCGTAGGTCGTGAACGCAGCCCTGTGTAACCAAACGCTCTAACCTCTCTCTCTAACTCGTTTAGCGAATGTGATGCTCTGAGGTCGTGAACGGGGTAAGAGCGTTTGGTTGAACTCCAAGCGTAGGTCGTGAACGCAGCCCAGAGATTGCGAACTTCCATCTCTAGTCCACCAAAACTAACTAGATGGAGCTTAACTAAGTAAATCAACTAGGCGCCGTCAAATATATAAAATTATATACGAGTTCGACGACGAGTATAATTAACTGTAATTAGGACTAGAACCTTACTTAATTTAAGATGAATGAAGTATTAAACGCGTCAAAGTTTTAGATATGAACATTAACGTAAAAGACATTCTTAAAGACATCTAGTCTCTTATCTTATGACGCAAAATCAGCACAATATAGTTTATAATTGCTTATTGCCACATTAAGTACTTGCTTGTACTTATTCACAAATCGAACGCTTACTGCTTACAAAACCATCATACCGTACGTTCGTCACTGTGGCACACTCGCGACCACAGAACATTAACTACTCTGCCGAGCTCGCGAATGTTGTTTGACGAATTAGTACCAACTCGAGGCGCGTAGTCACAGTTATTCAATCCCATAGAGAAAGTATATATCTATAGAGAAAACATTAGTGTATGCGAATGAAATAGCTATAGAGATATAACCCGACTAAAATGATATATGTATTCAGCTAGGTATAAGATAAAATGTATAATAAAGTAATTTGTTCGGGTCATACATGACAGCGGGTAAAAACCACACTACACAAAAAAAAAGTAAAAGCCACACTGGGTACACTAGAACTTGGAGCCAGTTTGTAAAATCGCATACGCAGCGAAGGTTAAACAGTGGTTGTTCATCTCGCTCTCTCATACTAGTGATTGTATAGTTTTTTTCTTCGCATATTATTATTATTATTATTATTTTAAAGACAAGTCTATTTTAAAGTACTCTGTCTAGGTTCAATCCATATTGTAAAACTGTGGCTTAGGTCCTGTATGAATCGCGTTCCAAAATGGAATACAGTTAAATAACATTACCTTACTCCTGTAAAACACTTGTCAAGTAAAAATTGATGTAACGTCACACTGAGATTAATTTGGGTTAACTTGACAAGCTTGTTAGTTGAGAGTCGAGCGAGATGTGATTAGAGTACGAGAAATTAAGCAGCTCGTGTTTTAAGAATAACTATATGAATTGTTTATATTTCTCTGAGATTTGTGATAGAACTGGTTTTTGTATAAGAATAGCAGAAAAAGACGATAATGATTTGTTACTATGTGTACTTATTATTTTAATAATTAAGATTAAAAAATAACAACTAAGTTATTTAATGACCGGTAGATAACTGTTACATAAATAATAATATAATCATTGTTAAATAAATAAAAAAAATGATTTCATTGTACTTATTAGTTTTTTACTTATTGTACTTATAATAAGGTTTTATTTCGACATTCACATGTTATGTTATGTTATGTATTATTAACATTATCAAAAAACTATCAATAAGATTATTTTATAAGCCAATATTTTAATTTAAATTTGTCCAATACATTTCCTAATGGTTCATGTAATAAATACTTCAAGTAATTATATTAATATATTATATATTAATATTATTATTATTATTATATTAATATTATTACTTTCAGTGTGACTATTTATTATTTAAGTTTAAGATAAATAAAATAATATCTATATTTAAGTTTCAATAGAAAAATATATTTTTATATGTATTTGTAATTTCATCAGATAATTATATGTTTCGTATATTAGGTTGAATAAGAATAGGTACCAATAAATTTTTCTATTTCCTATATTTCTTGTTTTATTGCAACAATTTAAAAAATATAATGAACTAAGCCAAAAAGACTATCTTCGTAGTATCTCTGAAGGATCGAATTCGAAACGAAGTCATCCATTAGAGAATCAAAGTTATCGACATAGTTCAAAGGATAAGCAAACTTTGGTGACAGTGGGACGATAACCGTTGGGTAGATGTGTTTTGGAGTGGAGACTACGGCTCGGTAAATGTAGCGTAGGACGCTCTCTGCCTCCAGCTAGACTGAGCGATGAATACGCAAATTGGCTGGTAGCGGTTGGAAACAAAGCGCTGATGATCAAGCTCAGCTGTGTACCAAATGAGAGGCAGTGGACAAATACTGGCGGTTATCATTAACCGTTTGTTTTCATCACATTGACTAGTTTTGACTACTGTCTCACCTGTTGGTAAGTGATGATGCGATCGAAGATGGTAAGCACGCTAGGCCCAGAATAGGAACATAACGATAACTGCCGGAACACATGTTTGGCGACAGATTTTCTAACTTGATTTTATTATGTGAGCTAATAAAACTTTTCTATAGAAAAATCCATTCGTGCACGGCGGGGATTGAACTCGGTACCTCTGGCATCAATGACGACTATTCTGCCACTTACACCACCAGGCCCTTAACCGTTATCATCATTGATGATGAAGGCAATAAAGTCAGACAAGTGTAAATCTGAGTTCTACACCGATAATTTTAAATTTTTAATATTCAATACAATATGCAAACACTACTAATAGAACTTAATAGTTATTTATGATACTAGTCAAAGAGCCAAATAATATATACTTACAATACAATATATAACATATACTTACAAAATAATATATACCTACAATACAATATATAATATATACTTACAATACAATACAATACAAAATTCTTTATTGTACACCAATTAAAACTAACTTAATAAACATTAAACACTTAAAACTACAGTACAATGGGCGGACTTATCGCTAAAAGCGATCTCTTCCAGTCAACCGTGGGATGGAGAAAGGGAGATGCGTGTTGAGCAAGGTCGGTGGTGTAACATTATAGGGGCGATAAATAAAATAATAATTATAAAGAAAAATGAAACCATATTATAAACTACAAAATTTACCAATAAAACAATAATAAATCAAAATAAACATACACCTAAGAATAAGGCTTATACACCTACATAAATAAGATACAATTAATAATGTATCTATCTATATACATACATATAAATACCTATATATATATATATATATATATATATATATATATATATATATATATATATATATACTTTGTATATATATATAAAAATAAATAAATAAATATACCTGCTAGTAAATATTAAATAATATTATTTAGTGCGGTAAGTTGATTTTTACAAACGAGTAGATGAATTTAAGCCCGAGACGAAGTTGAGGGTTTACCATAGTTTGTTAAAACCAATATCCGCACGTGTGTCATACAACGTTTTTCAGCAAATTTGCGAGAAGACATTTTAATTGGTAATAAAACAAACATAAATGTATTACTCAAAAAGTCGAAACAATCTTAGACGTTTCTAATATGAAATTATTTTACATTTCTCTTTAGTATTAAAGTGAGACAAATGTATCAAGCAAAAGCGCTTTCAAGGAGGTGCTATCATGCAGCTTATTCATTCTCGCAATATGAAACTCATTGGTGAAATTCTTATATAGGTTTTACGGCAAATAAACTGGCCAAGTGCAGGTCGGACTCGCACTAGTAGGGTTCCGTACCACACCACAGTATTTTATAAGATCGAGCAAAAAATTCCACTATTATTTTTCGCCAGCAAAAATAATAATTAATAAACATTTTATTTCTTATAACGCCATCTAACGTCTAACAAAGGTCTTAGGGATCGACATTTCAATATAACGCCATCTAAGAGACCTTTACCTAACTATGCGTTCACAGATGGCGTGAAATGCCAAAAAAAACACGTTTCTTGTATGGGGATCCTCTATTATTTTTAACTTTATTCTGTTTTTAGTATTTGTTGTTATAGCGGCCACAGAAATACATCATCTGTGAAAATTTTAACTGTCTAGCTATCACGGTTTATGAGATACAGCCTGGTGACAGACGGACAGACAGACAGAAAGACAGACAGACGGACAGCGGAGTCTTAGTAATAGAGTCCCGTTTTACCCTTTGGGTACGGAACCCTAAAAAGTTGTCCAGCGCTTCATCCCACTGCCGCCTTCCATTAACAGGCCAGCATTATTATTACTTAAAATTGACTGAGATAATAGTCAATGGGTTAAGTGTTTGTCTGATGGAGTATAGAGCAACAAACAAGCATGCGACCCACCTGATAGTAAGTGGCTGCCACCGCCTATCGAAACCTGCACCCTGACTTTAAATTATTCAAATAATTATTCTGATTCGGAAGCGTCAGTTTGAATATCGAATATTTATTATTGCGAGAGCTATTTAGTCGCGAAAACCTTTTCGATTAGATTCACTGATTTTTTCGAGTTTAAATATCAAAAGATATGGATTAGATTAGAGCATTGTGAATTGCAGAAATCTAAGTCAAAGGAGAGGCAGTTTTATAGTGGTAGAACTTCTACTAGTCCGTCTCGGGCGGTACCACCTCTTTGCTAATTAATTTTCCGCCGTAAAATAGAAATGTTTTTCGGTTAAAATAGCAAAGTGTCCAGTGATATTACAGGGCATGTGAGACTCAACATCTTTATGTCTCAAAGTAACAGGCGCTGTGTAGTAACATACAACAGTCTGGCAATCCAGAATTCAGAAGCAATTACTGGTGCGTTGCCTGCTCTTTAGAAAGAGGAATCTGCGAACTCTCCTTTTGAAGCAACTCAGATCAATCTTCTGTGTGAAAACATCAGGAGAAAGGTCATTCGACATCTCGCAGGTACGTGGAAAGAATAAAATCTTAAAAGGCGTATAATTCTATTAGTAATGGAAGCGATGAGACCTGCACTGGCGTCCAGCTCAGGATGTATTGTGTATTTCCCCTTAGCAGCGTCTACACAAGCCATCCCAGCTCCTTGACGAAGCGGAATATGGTTTTAGGTTGCTAGCATAACGCTTCCAATGGTTCAAGTGGTGAATTCAGGGAGAATCGGTCAATGAAAGATGGTGATGTTAAATGTGTATGTCGTTGTATTTGTGAGTTCGGATGTGATGATACATCGGCGATTTGTGTTTTGGAACATAATTATACCCATGTATAATTTTATATCTGTTATTCCGCAGATTCTTATTTTATATTCTTCAAATTTATGTGCGCTTTTCACAGTGGCCCTCCGGTGAAGGAGAAACACCATTAAGAAACAATAACCCCGCATGGTGGTAGGACATTATCTAGTGTCCGCCTGGCCAGCTACCACCCTCAAGTTAGAAAATCTGTCGCCAAACATCTAATGTGTTCCGGCAGCTATCCTTGAGAGCCAGTTGCTATTCTAGAAGCAGGCGGGGTTAAAAGTCGTGTCCAGCGCGACTTTATTCAGACATTTGTCTTGTTTGACTCAACTGTGATAACACATATTGCAGCACGTGCGCGAACCAATCCCTGCTTTCGTTCCGAATTTAAATCAATCTCCAAGCCAATCATTTGTAATTTCGAAAGTGATTCTTAAGCCGGCTTTTCACTATGGGATATAATGTAAATTACATTTTGAGCTATATATTACATCCCGCAATTGCTGTTCACACTGTAAGATATATAGTTCAGCTTTGGTTGTCTATGGTTTCATTCAAACACCGGCTAAATACACTGATTGTGTGGAATTGTTTGAAAGAAACCATAGACAACCAAAGCTGGGGGCTGATCACGAAAACAATTGAATCAAGGAAATGAACTAAATGACTCCCATATGTATGGTATGGTGCCTTCTCTCTCCACGAATCTCAACGTTCAATTCAACCTGTCAAAACGTAATTTACGTTTTTTAACCGACTTCCAAAAAAGGAGGAGGTTTCTCAATTCGACCGTATATATATATATATATATTTTTTTTTTTTTTTTTTTTTTTTTTATGTTTGTTCGCGGATAACTTCGTCGTTTATGAACCGATTTCGATTATTCTTTTTTTGTTCGAAAGGAGATATCCCAAGTGTGGTACCATGGTAATTTTATCGAGGTATGATAAGTATCTCCAGAGATATTGAGATAAACATCTCAAAATTGGTACTGAAAATGAATAGCGCGGCATTGAAGTCGGTTGTTTTTTAGTTTTTAAACGATATTATTTTTATACCAAACTGGGTAGCACTTGATCACTATCTCACCTGACGTTAAGTGATGATGATTAATTTACGTAAAAAATACAAATCCACTCAGAAATTATTATACAATGAAAATATACATAAATTGATATCTTATATTATATTGATATCTTATTCGTAAATAATTGTAAAATTTAACAAACTCTTAAGTGAATAAATGCATTTAATTATATATAATTAAAATATATAATTTGAATGAAATAAGGCGAGACATCTTGTGACGAGAAAACTAACTAAAATGGTACTACTAGGTACTTACTGCCAAAAATTACTAGATGGCACTACTTTCCATACTATTCGTGGTGTTCTCAAGTTACCAAAACCTGTTTACCTTCATAATCATCACGGAGAATAGACTCTAGGATAATTATCGCAGATGGAGAAAAGAATAGACCGCGGGAAGCTCTGTCTCTTTCCCACATGAAATAGGATATACTATGAAGGTCTTCCATGTAACGGAAAAGGACAAAGCTATAATATTTCCCTCTCTCAGTGCCGTGGCGGCTTTTACAGGGTCAGTCTTTACTGACGGCGAACTACTTTTAGTTAGCCGTTTTTAGCTTAACGAAATTTGATCTATATTGCTATGTGTTACTGGGTTTTAAATACATATATGGTTATGTCACAGATTATATAATAGTTAGTATACAATCTTCTTTCTCATGTGGTCACGCTACCCAAATCTCTATTTTTCCTTACTTTATGATAATCATATTTACAGTGACGTCAAATTATGTATATTGACTAGACGTAATATAAATAGATTGCGCAAAACGGCACTGATGAGACCGACCTAGAACGGAGTGTGTCCCTTTCTTTTGTATGAACGAATTATATATATACTATACAAAGAGGTAATGTCGCCAGCTTTTTGGGTACTCTACCAGCAGACAGCGACTTAAATTCCATTTATTATTTGTAGTTTTTATTTGAATTTTTAGTCATAGCTAATATTTTAGTTTAATAAGTTTTTTAAATTGTGTTGAGAAATAAATTATGTCACTTAGGTATACTAACAGTAGTTTAAGAACTTCGTTACTAAGGTTAAATAAAAAAGAGTATATCTAAAAAAAAAAAGACTATACATATAGTATAGAACATATTATATAGCACTTAGCACTAGCAGGTTATTAGACAAGGACACACTCCCAACCTGGTACCTTGCAATAGGGCCGTTTTGTTCTACAATAGGTACAATAACAACCTTATCGTTACAGCGTACGGATTAAATTGAAATTGTCAAAACATCTGCAGTGCACCATCCTTTTATATTACGTCTATAGTCTATTGCGATGCTATATATTTTGACATTGACCTATTTCCTATCTCGATGGGTTTAGATTAGATCTGTAGTTTTGACTTACGTCACGACTTACATAGTATTTATATTCTCTTTGGCTTTGACATTTTGACAATTGGTTGTATATATAATTATTGATTCTTGATATTATTTTTGTGAAATTTTATGTAATTTATAGTAGTTTGTACAATTGAGTTACTAGAAAATGGCGAAAAAGGATAAAAAAACCAAAGCTAAAGTAAGTTATTTTATTGCTGTAGTAGATTTATATAAATATATGTACTCATAGTTGTAGTTTATACGATAATGTACTTATGTATGTAACTTTTTATGTTTTAATGTGAGTGGCTAGCGTTTAACCACCATCTCACCTGGTGCAAGCGATGATGTGGTCTAAAATAGTGAGAACGCTAGGCCTAGAATAGTCTGACTCTCAAGGACTGTGCTGTCTGAACACCATAAGGTTTTGGCGGCAAATTGTCTCCGTGATGATGGTAAGTTACTTTTTGGTGGCAAGTCAGGCGGAACATCGATATAATATGCTTCTACCACCTGTGGAAGAATCAACTTGAAAAGAGCTGATGATTTTCAAACCGCTGAACAGATTTTCCTAAAAAAAAAATTAAGAACAGTCTCGATGTAGTCATCTTTCAAACAAAAAGAAAAACAAACCAAATCTGTTCATCCATTTGGGATCTCCATTTGGGGGGATCTGTCTGAGGCAGCATATTTACGAGTATGCTGCCTTATACAGACACACATACATACACTTATATACATACCTAGATGCACAGATACAAAGATATATATACAAATACAACACAAAAATAAAACACCTCTTCTTTTTGTGTTGGAGGTTAATATAATGTTTCCAATCGCTTTAGAACCTATCCATTCAAACGTTATTATTTTATTTCAGGAATCCGAACCTCCAGGTATGTGAAAGTATTTCTTACGTCGAAATGAGACAAGCTTTGAACACGATCTTTCTGAAAGGCAGCACGTTCTATCGTCCAGTTTAAAAGGCGGGTCCGGGTAGCCCCCCTTTGTATATTAGACCAAAGTTAAAGGTAGTAGACTACTTTGGGTAGTCCCTCTTTGTACATTGGAGCAACGTAAGAGGCAGCACGTTCTATCGTCCAGTTTAGAAGGCGGGTCCGGGTAGCCCCCCTTTGTATATTAGACCAAAGTTAAAGGTAGTAGACTACTTTGGGTAGTTCCTCTTTGTACATTGGAGCAACGTAAAAGGCAGCACGTTCTATCGTCCAGTTTAGAAGGCGGGTCCGGGTAGCCCCCCTTTGTATATTAGACCAAAGTTAAAGGTAGTAGACTACTCTGGGTAGTCCCTCTTTGTACATTGGAGCAAAGTAAAAGGCAGCACGTTCTATGGTCCAGTTTAGAAGGCGGGTCCGGGTAGCCCCCCTTTGTATATTAGACCAAAGTTAAAGGTAGTAGACTACTTTGGGTAGTCCCTCTTTGTACATTGGAGCAAAGTAAAAGGCACCACGTTCTATCGTCCAGTTTAGAAGACGGGTTTGATTAGTCCCTCTTTGTGCATTGGACCAAAGTGAAAGGCAGCACGTTCTAACGCCCAGTTTAGAAGACTGGTTTCAGTAGTTCCTCTTTGTGCATTGGACCAAAGTCCATGTCCAACATTCCATTAGAAATGGAATTCCTTGCCGGTGTCTGTGTTTCTCGTGTACGTCAATCTGGGGGCATTCAAATCGCGAGTGAACAGGTATTTCCTAGGTAAGCGTGCACATCGTCGACCGTCGATCACTTAACATCAGGTGAGATAGTGGTCAAGGACTTACCTATGTATTATAAAAAAGGCCCTCCACTTCCCCGTCTTCCATTTCCAGTCACGCACGATTCTATCTTAAGGTTACCGCTCATTATAGCCACCCGGCTACCGATTATCAACGCCTGTTGTCGACAGATGGCCCACGAGTGAATGAAAGAATACAATGAAAGAGTCACCACTGGTGCACGGTCAAGGCAAGGCAATGTTGAGGGATAAAACTATAGAGATTTGGGTAGCGTGGCCACATGATATAAAAGATTGTAACATAACCATTTATGTATTTAGAACCCAGTGACACGCTAACTACGTAACTGACACTGTAAAACCCAGCACGCACTGAGAGAGGGAAATATTATAGCTTTGTCCTTTTTTGTTACATGGAATAACTCCGTAGTATATCCTATTTCATGTGGGAAAGAGACGAAGCTACCCGCGGTCTATTCTTTTCTCTGTCTACGCAAGGCAATCATTTAAGCATATAAGTGGCAATAGCCCAATGGCTAAGGCGTCGGCCTGGCGATTGAGAGGTCGTGAGTCCGATCCCCACCCATTGCACTATTGATGTGAACCCACTCCGGACACAAGCATACTTAGCTTAGATAGAGGGGTTTACTAAATTACTAGTAATGTGCAACCCACATTGCTAGTAAGCTTTATAAAAAAAGCAGTGGGTTGTCAGTGGGTAGACACCGAGTGGTCCACTCCCCGTCGGCGCGTGGATACCTTACGAACGAGTCAACCCGGTGACGTTACGGAGTTTATGTATAGTGGGCGCATGACAAAGGAATTTAATACACTTTCGACACTGGCAGAAAACCGCCAAAAACCGCACCTGTTACCTATAGTAGACTACATTGTTACATACCATGGCATGAGATAGTTCTCAAGTACTCATCTGTCCAGAATAAAAATAAATTTTCTAATAAAAACCATAAACCCGACTGCGGATGACATACACTTAATAGATTGTCCGTAAAAAAATATTTCTTTTTAACGTATGTACACAATATTTTTTAGACAAAATGAATAAATGAAAAATACTAGAAATATTTTAATACTTGACACTGACTAAGTACACAAATCGTGTGGATTATGGCTCCACACGATTTGTGTACTACTGTGAAACAGAAAAATAATACCCACATAATGGCGTCTAATAAATCCGCCATTTTGAATTTTTCGCATTTTTACTAGGACGATGGAATGGATTACAACTTTTATGTTCTGGTTGACACTCGCGCTGGCATGGCAAATCTATCGACGTGCCATCGAAATCGGCTCACGCGTTAGGTCTTTAGAGTGACACAAAAGAACAAACATACATTCATACATAACATCAGAATCAAAATAATGTATTGAGTTACTGACTTATTTACCCACTTACCCACATCGGGTATTCAATAACATAATTCAATTTTATTTTAAATTTAATAAAAGACATATTATTGTCTTTTATTAAATACTTTATGCAGTCGATCAAAATTATATGAGTTATTCAATTCAATACTTATGTCAAAATTACTGATATACACATTACCTCTCCTTTGCATCGCTCAGTCATCAGGTAATAAATGTATGAATGAATAAATTTATTAGTTTTCAAAACTTTACTATACACATAAGGAATATAACAATCAATTTATTTCATTAATCAAGACTATTTTCAGTTCCAGAAGTCCAAGATGAGCAACTCTTGGGCACCACGGACCTGGAGCCAGTTCCTGAAGAGGTTCAATACACCGATACCTCCTACACCAGCGCTTCTTTTGAGTCTCTACCACCTGTTATTGAAGGTACGTCATAGGTCCTTTATTTAGATCATAAAGTAAGGGATTAGAGAGATTTGGGTGGCGTGGCCACATGACATAGAAGATTGTAACATATTACGATGTAACTATTATATCTGTGACATAACCATATATGTATGTATTTAGAACCAAGTGACACATAGCAATAAAGGCCAAAGTTCGTTAAAGCTAAAAACGGCTAATTACGTTACTGACCCTGTAAAAACCGGCACGCACTGAGAGAGGGAAATATTATAGCTTTGTCCTTTTCCGTTACATAGAATAACTCCATAGTATATCCTATTTCATGTGGGAAAGAGACAGAGCTTCCCACGGTCTATTCTTTTCTCTGTCTACAATTCAGATAATGTCTTAGCAAGAATATAGGATAGTTCAAAAACTATAAGATCGTTTAAAAAACTTAAACAACCGACTTCCATGCCGCGCGAGTCAGTTTCAGTTACAAGTTAGACGTTTATCGACATATCTCTGGAGATACTTATCCGCTCTCAGGCAAGTTTAATAAAAGCTTGTAAAATACAGTTAACTTGATAACTCCCACCTTTTTGGAGGTTGGTTAAGAAGTTTCGGTTATTATGATGGAGATTTCAGAGCCGCGGTAGTCATTTTCAGTAGTATGTTTAAGGTGTTTATCTCCTTATCTCTGGAGATATTTATCAGATCTCGATGAATTAACAATGCAACCATACAATCAGGCAGTATTTTATACCTTATAGTACTTATACATTTTATGTATACTTAGAATGATATACCACCCCGTCAAACGAAAAAAAAAATCCAAATCTATCTAATACTATAAGAATCTTTGTCCTGACATACTGACTGACTGACTGACTGACAACGCACATCCTAAACCGCTAGTCATAGAGACTTGAAATTTGGAGGGTATGTTTGTATTAGTACGTAAAGGTGTACTAAGAAAGGATTTTCCAAAATTTACCCCTTTAGGGGATGTAATGGGGGTTCGAAACTTCACACAAGTGCTTCAGTAAAAAAATAAGTAAATACGTGTTTAAGGCTTTTTTGAAATTCCACCCCTAAGTAGGTGAAATATTAACAAAGTCTGCAAATCAGTATTGTTTCGGATTGCGCTGAAATTTGGCATGCAGATAGTTATTACGACGTTAGTACCCTCTGAGTAATGTTTTTTTTTTAAATTCACCCCTTGGGATGAAACAGGGTTCAAAGTTTGTAAGGAGAAACTAGATTAGATAGTTTTTTCTATTCGAAACTTCACGCAAGTGCTTCAGTAAATAAATAAGTAAATACTTGTGTCAGACTTTTTCGAAATACCACCCCTAAATGGGTGAAGTGGGGCAACAAAGTCTGAAATCAATATTGTTTCGGATTGCGCTGAAATTTGGCATGAAGATCGTTATTTTGACGTAGGTATCCGCTAAGAAAGGATTTTTCAAAATTCACTCCTCAAGGGGATGAAACGGGGGTTTCAAAGTTTAAACCGATTTGGCTTTTACTTCTTTGATGTATTTTATGATAGAAAGGTTTTTACAAAATAAAAGTTGTAAGTAAATAAAAGAAGTCTTTAACGCGGGCGAAGCCGCGGGGAACTTCTAGTCTGTTATTAAAAACGGAAGTTATAGTTAAGTAATATACAATAAATGTGTTTGTGCTGCCTAGTCGTTTTGTTTTGTGGCAGAATAAATTATTTGCCTACGACACCGTTACTTCGTTAAATCGATACTACCCTAGTGACGAAATACGAGTGAGATTGTACTGTGTGTGTTGAAAAATCGTAAAAACATAAACGTATTGGATTATTTCAGAATCGTGACAAGGGTGAGATAAAAATCGAATTTTTATTGTTGTTTATCGAGTTTCGATGGTACCATTCTAGAATCATCGAAAGATTTGGCCATACAAACTTAATATCAAAATTATTTCAATATGGAGCATGTTTTTTTTTTAATAATAAATTCTATTATTTGATTTGATTTGGATATATAAGCCGGAACACATAAGATGTTTGGCGACAAATTCTCTAACTTGAGGGTGGTAGCTGGCCATGCGGACACTATATATATATTATCCTACCACCAGGAAAACATTTCTTATAGGCTAGCGACTGACCTGGTTGTAAAAGATGATGCGGTAGAAGATGGTGAACACGCTATTCCTACCTAGAATAGTCTGTGTCTCAAGGACTGTGTGCTGCCGGAACACCTTAAGTCCATGCGACAGATTTTCTCCTTAAGGGGTACGATTTCCATACAAAACTATACTTTATGCACAAATATGAGTAAACGGAGCAAAAATATGCACTGAAATCACATCTTTTGGTCTTGTATAAGTCTTTAGATGTCGGGAACTATATTTATCTACATGATTTAAATGAATAATATAAACATATTACTCAATCAATATTTTTTGGTTTAACTTGGAATTTTACTATTATTTAAAATAATTTCATCTCAATCAATCAAATCATGTAGGTAAATACATTTCCCGACCCGTAAATACTTATAGAAGACCAATAGATGTGATTTCAGTGCAAGTTTTCCCTCGATTTACTTATATTTGTGCATTATACTTTTGTATGGAAATCGTACACCCTAAGTCAGGTGGAACATCGATATAATTATACTCCTGCCACCTGTTGAAATATCTTCATAATGTAATACGAATGTCAACATAGATATGTATAAAGTTTTCGTTTAGGAACAGAATATTTAATTTACGTTTTTTTTAACGAAGTCCCTTCGAGCATTTATCAATGGAGATGTTAACGCAAGGCGTACCCCTCTGCTGGCCATATATCCATTTTTGGCCATATGAGCGTGCGTAAGTACGCTGTATTTTTAATACTGTGTGCGTGTTTCAAGCTAGTGTGCGGGATCGTTAAAGTGAGTGATTTGTGTGTGTGTGCAATGCGTGTTTACCTCATCCCCCGTAAGTTTTCCGCAGAAAATTTTTTTTGCTGATTACAACGTTAACATCTCCATTAGTAAATGCTCGAAGCGAAGTCCCGATGAAAAATTTAAAAAATAAATAAAACGATGGTAATTACTTGCAGATATCAAACCGAAGAAGAAAAAAGGTATTAAAGGAAAGAAGTCAAGTCAGGTAATCAATCAATGATTCTACTAAAAACTCATGCACTTTAATAGTTATAATCATTTATTTATTCCATAGCGGTGGGATTGCGTCTGGGCATCCCCATAGCAGAACCGCATCTCTGTCGCTGCGGTGACCAGGTGGATAGACTGGGTCACCACGGTCTTTCATGTCGTCGCAGTGCGGGACGGCTTTCTCAACACGCCTCACTGAACGATGTCATCCGTCGGGCTCTTGCCACCGTCAACGTGCCGGCTATTTTAGAGCCGAACGGTACCACACGTGACGATGGTAAGAGGCCTGACGGCATGACGTTGGTTTCTTGGTGTCGTGGAAAGCCGCTAGTGTGGGATGCGACGTGCGTCGACGCATTGGCAGTTTCCCATCTCCATAATACCTCACGGGCGGCAGGAGCAGCTGCAGACGTAGCAGAGGCTCTCAAACGGAGGAAATACATCGGTGACAACTATGCTTTTCTTCCGTTTGGGAAACGAAACCATGGGCCCGTGGGGTCAACAAGCACGCGGTTTTGTCAGGGAGCTGTCTAGATGCCTAATCGATGTCTCCCACGACCAAAGAGCTGGCGTTTACCTCGGGCAACGCATTAGTTTCGCGATTCAAAGAGATAATGTCGCCAGCTTTTTGGGTACTCTACCAGCAGACAGCGACCTAAATTCCATTTATTATTTGCAGTTTTTATTTTAATTATTAGTCATAGTTAATATATTAGTTTAATTAGTTTTTTAAATTGTTTTGACTACTAAATAAATAAAAAAATCCATAAATAGTCATGTAGATACGAGTACTTAGGAAATCAAATCAAATAAAATAAAAGTACTTACTCTCTATTAAACTAATTACTTAATAATATTATGTCTCTACAATTGTTTTACTCGCTTTATAATCACATTGTTGGTCTTGGCTTACATTGCAATATTAAATGACTATCCTACACTAGGAATAGGTCTTAAGTCAGAGAGAGAGACACTAAAAGGCGCCACCGATTTATGGTGGTTATCTACCCGAACGAAGCGATTTGCATCTGCGTTCATCATACGAACCGCCAGGGAATGGAATACCCTGCCTGAGTCTGTGTTTCCGGCTAAATACAATATGGGGTCTTAAAATAGATATATTTTGGGTAAGCGCACTCCATCATCGACATCATCACTTAACATAACGTAAAAAACTTATGTCGACGAGATGTGCATAAATCCATACACATAAAAGCCATACGGAGTAAGGAAAGTTTGCCAGTTTGCCAGTTTGCCAGTATCTCGGTTGGTGTTAAATCAAAATGAGGTCGTTCATCAAATTAAGCTGGTATTTTTTATTCAAGGATAAGCGAAAGCAAACTGAAGTAGTAGTGTAGAGATACCGCCTATAGGCTATATCAGCCAAAGAACTGACTACCATTTGGGTAAACGAGTTCTTGAGTGGAGACCGCGTATCGGCAAACGTAGTGTAGGACGCCCTCTGACTAGGTCGAGCGATAATCTTCTAAAGGGGGCTGGTAAAAGCTGGATGAGAGTAGGTATATAAGCCTCGGTGCGCGAGTCCAACTCGCACTTTTTTGGGGTTCTTAGGGTTCCGTAGTCCTGACAAGAAACCCTTATAGTTTCGTCATGTCTGTTTGTCTGTCTGTCTGTCCGAGGTTTTGTTAAGAGACTGTTAATACTATAAAGCTAAGGGGGAGGGGGAGCACGGCGTAGGTTGGAAAATATGCCTAAGTGTGCTTACCCGGGCAGACGACAATAAAGTATTTATACGCATGTGTCTTATTTGTAAAATAATTAGCCCAAATAATTAAAAATGCTACCCAACGCACTATTTCACGCGGACGAATTTTTATAGTGGTAGAACTTTTGCTAGTCCGCCTGGGGCGGTATCACCACTTTGCCAATTAATTTTCAGCCTTGAAATAGGAATGTTTTTTGGTGGAAATGGTAAGGTGTCCAATGAAATTACAGGGCATGTGAGACACAACATCTTTACGTCTCAAGGTAACAGGCGCAGTGGAGTGACATGCAAAATACTGACAATTCAGAATTTTGCATGCCGCTGTATCTGTTATAGGTAGACGTCATCGCTTACCATCAGGCAAGCGTCGTACTTGTCCTGTTACCTTTTACCATAAAAAAAAAACGAAGTTAAGGGAAAAAATGGATATTATAGAAATAATGAACATGAAAGAAGGCCTATGCCTAGCTATGGGTGGATAAAAGTGACAATGATGATGCCTATATTTTAAAGAAGGCTTATGCCTAGCTATGGGTGGATAAAAGTGACAATGATGATGCCTATATTTTGAAGAAGGCCTATGCCTAGCTATGGGTGGATAAAAGTGACAATGATGATGCCTATATTTTAAAGAAGGCCTATGCCTAGCTATGGGTGGAAAAAAGTGACAATGATGATGCCTATATTTTGAAGAAGGCCTATGCCTAGCTATGGGTGGAAAAAAGTGACAATGATGATGCCTATATTTTGAAGAAGGCCTATGCCTAGCTATGGGTGGAAAAAAGTGACAATGATGATGCCTATATTTTGAAGAAGGCCTATGCCTAGCTATGGGTGGAAAAAAGTGACAATGATGATGCCTATATTTTAAAGAAGGCTTATGCCTAGCTATGGGTGGATAAAAGTGACAATGATGATGCCTATATTTTGAAGAAGGCCTATGCCTAGCTATGGGTGGATAAAAGTGACAATGATGATGCCTATATTTTAAAGAAGGCCTATGCCTAGCTATGGGTGGAAAAAAGTGACAATGATGATGCCTATATTTTGAAGAAGGCCTATGCCTAGCTATGGGTGGAAAAAAGTGACAATGATGATGCCTATATTTTGAAGAAGGCCTATGCCTAGCTATGGGTGGAAAAAAGTGACAATGATGATGCCTATATTTTGAAGAAGGCCTATGCCTAGCTATGGGTGGAAAAAAGTGACAATGATGATGCCTATATTTTGAAGAAGGCCTATGCCTAGCTATGGGTGGAAAAAAGTGACAATGATGATGCCTATATTTTGAAGAAGGCCTATGCCTAGCTATGGGTGGAAAAAAGTGACAATGATGATGCCTATATTTTGAAGAAGGCCTATGCCTAGCTATGGGTGGAAAAAAGTGACAATGATGATGCCTATATTTTGAAGAAGGCCTATGCCTAGCTATGGGTGGAAAAAAGTGACAATGATGATGCCTATATTTTGAAGAAGGCCTATGCCTAGCTATGGGTGGAAGAAAGTGATAATGATGATGCCTATATTTTTTTTTTTTTCAGATTGTTGCAACAACGGCTGCGAGTGAGCAATTTGACTGGTCACAGGAGTCACTACCTTTTGATGGTAAGTATTAATAATTTAAATAGTTTAAAAACTGAAACAGCCGACTTTCACGCCCCGCGAGACAGTTTCAGTAGCAAGTTTGAGACGTTTATCGTCATATCTCTGGAGATACTTATCAGATCTCGATGTAATTACAATGGGACTAGCTCGAAAATGTACCCTACCGATTATAAAAAAAGAATCATTAGAATCGGATCACAATTGACGTAGTAATCGCGTAAAATACATACAATAAACTGGCCAAGTGCAAGTCGGACTCCGACTAGTAGGGTTCCGTAACACACTACAGTATTTTATAAGATCGAGCAAAAAATACCACTTTCATTTTTCGCCAGCATAAAATAATAATTAATAAACATTTTATTTCTTATAACGCCATTTATCGTCTAACGAAGGAGTTAGGGATCGACACTTCAATATAACGCCCATCTATGGGACGTTTACCTAACTAAGCGTTCATAGATGGCGTGAAATGCCGAAGAAAACACGTTTCTTGTATGGGGACCCTCTATTATTTTTAACTTCATTCTGTTTTTAGTATTTGTTGTTATAGCGGCAACAGAAATACATTATCTGTGAAAATTTCAACTGTCTAACTATCACGGTTCATGAGATACAGCCTGGTGACAGACGGACAGACAGACAGACAGACAGACAGATGGACAGCGGAGTCTTAGTTATTACTAAGTTTTACCCTTTGGGTACGGAACCCTAAAAAAAAAACATACAGGCGAAACAAACGTTCTGTTTTTGGAAGTCAATTGGTAAGATATGCATCAACCTACTGAATGACACGTAAAATTCGAAAAAAATTACATATTTAAATTAAATTCTAAAAAACGTGGCCACACGCCGCGGCGTGTGAAAACTTATGTAGCGGCGATTTCTTGTGATGGGTAAAAAATGTTAAACTCGCGTCAGGTCACGTGTCCTGATCGAAAATTCGTAAGTCGGAGCGCAGGGCGCTTGCACGAGGTGTCATTCCAAGATATTCAAAAATGACGTGTTCAAGTTTTCTCTTCTGCCGGCACTCCCGCAATGCAACCCGTTGTTTTTTTTAATATATTATGTTTCGCTTTCTTGCCTAGTGGTAAACGATGATGTGATCGAAGATGATGAACACGCAAGTCCTAGAATAGCCTGACTCTCTATTCTATTGTGTTTTTAGAGGGAGAGGGAGATGAGAAAGTAAAGAAAGTAATTGAAGAAGAAGAAGTCAAGAAAAAAAAGAAAGGCAAGAAAGGGAAGAAAGATAAAGTAGTGGAAGAAATCCCGGAATTTGAGAAGGTACGTTTTTTATATCATAAAGGTAACAGCAAGAACAAGCAAGGTGCTTGCCTGAAAATCATTATTTAACAATATTTTTGGTAAAAATTGTCTGAAGTACTGAAACATACATTGGGAGTACACGTAATAGTATGGTTGGCAACCCTTTCATTAATCAGAGGAATTAAACATTTTTTTTAAGTGTGACGTTTGTTTAGATAAAAGTTGAATGGCTCATTAATTTTGTTTTTTTTTTATTCAAAGCAATAAATTATGCTTTTTATTTAGAATATTTGTAATTAATATGATCTATTTAATGTTATTTGACGTGTGTTGGTGTAGATTTTTAATTTTTCCCATATATTAAATAATAATTTGACTTTTGATTTTTGACCTGAAGGTAAACGAAGATTTCAGTGTGTCAAAATCTGCATCATTTCTTTGTTTTTTTTTTCACCTAGACGCCTATAATTTTTTATTTACAGCTTGCGTTAATAACATACTTATTGGCTTAACGAAACTTCGTTTAACTTAAGTGAAGTTCTTCTATTATTATTCGAGATGTTACATGCGTAGACGGAAGAAACCATCTATTTCAAATGTCAATGTACTAAAGTAGTGCCAATTTAATAGATCACATTTGACACTTCATCAAGATCCAACATTAAACTTTTAACGTAAGACGCACGATATAACATATTTTTTCAAAGTTACAACTGCACACTTACAATTAACTTTTTTCAGATTAATTAGTTAGGTATTTACTGTAATAATCACGAATGAACTTAACTCGAACTAAATATTAACAATGTCGAATTTAATCTAGTAAATTGGCTCTACTATAGGCGTCAGATACATTTTAGAGCTGGGGCCTTATTCAGTATCACCATTTTAAAGTCTTACTGTGCCGTGTTAAGTTATCTCCGCGTTATGGTATTCTCTATGCCAATTAAAGGGCCGGTAGGGTAAGGTTATGAGCGCGCTTTGACCTGTCAAAATATCGTGACATATGAGGACGTGTAACGCACGCGTTTTGTATAATTTACCTATCGTGTGGCATACAGAATACAATTTTTCAATAACGTAACGTGGCGCGTAAGGAACGCGTTATCTCATTGGTCATACTGAATAAGGCCCCAGATGTAAGAATAATATAACATTGTAAAGATCTAGCAAAAAAAATATTTTTCTGTCAACTTTCATCGGATTTTTGAAAAAAGATTTTTTTTGGGTGATGGGGCCAATTTTCTGTACTGGGCCAGTGGTAAGCAAATCAAAATAAAAGTGTTAGTGACCATGGCAACTTACATCCCAATCCCAAGCCGTCTTCAAAACTGGGAACAAACATCAATTGGCTTGCGAATTGTTTGTTGACATGACTCAGTCTAAAAAAACGGCCAAAGTCAACCGCCACCAAAGCTATTTCTACTAAAAAAAACGCGTTATTTACAAAATGTGGAACTCGTCACGCAAACACAGATATTTAAGAAACGATATATCATAAACTTAATCGTTTCATGACACGTAAGGACAGACACACACTTGTGATTATTCCACGCTTGAGACTGAGTTGCTACTAAAAAACGCTCTGAGTTTACCTCGCATAGTCTGCTAAAAAAAATACTTAAATTAAGTTTGTGTTTTGGCAAAGTTGATTAACAATTATATAAGACAATCAGATCGTATTTATTTGAGATATTGTAGCACCAGAGTTTTTTTAATTAAATTTAATTAAAAAATACCATTGATGGCATGAATTTAGTTTGTTAGGTGATGATGTACCATCAAAGCCAAATAAAACATGGAAGTGAGCCACGGAGCGTTAAAAACGCTTTTATATGAACCCAGCAGCGTCCAAAAAACTATTTGTGTGCATAGTCCCTTATCCTTCACCCCCGATTAAAAACAAATCATTTACCAATTCTTTTTTTACGGATAATAAATAATCTAACCCCACCTTTTTCGGTTTCATATTACGGTTTCACACGAATATTGTTACTTTCCGTCGCTATTTTTAGTGCCTGAAAGAAACGCAATCGCAAAGACGTGTTTGGTTTCAGTTTGAAACAATACAAACTTATAGTATAAAAATGTATGTGACTGATTGATCTATAAATTGATTAATAACTATAATAAAATCAATCAGTGTGCATTAATAAACATAAACAAAATAATAACGTTTTAAGAGTGTCTCTTGCAACGATTAATCAAAACACATGGATTTACAAAAAACGTGGACGTGATACTGTCAAATTAAAAAGTGAAACTAACAAGCTAGGACGTTACTAATTACGGCCGACGATATAAATGTTTGGGTTAAGGAAAAGACATACAGTCGATGAATCGGGGTTGCTTAGTGAAAAAGTTGGTCCAGCAATTCATAAACTAAATGTCATGAACCTATTTATATGTGATGATGGATAATTAATTGTAACTGTGGCAAAGTGCAAATAATTTTGTTATTTATATTATCCTAGAATACTCACTTAGATCGATCGAAAAATATAAATGAGTCAACACGATACTATAAAGTGAGTCAATCTCAATTGCAAATAAATTGTAATGAAGCAAATAAAACTGAAATAGTGTAAAAGGACAAAAACGCATCAAAGAGAAAAACTCAAAATAAATGATAAGGTATTACAATTCTAATCATAGCAAGAACTACTTTAAAAAAAAAAATTATTCCGAGAATAAGTTTAAATAATAATATAACAACAAAATTTTACATTCATAATAAGACTTCTTTTAACACAATACATAAAGAATAAGTCACAATGGAAAAATTAACAGTAGATAAGCTTACTGATGCCGAGAAACGTCATGTAATGACAAATGTTGAACAGCCTAAGAACTGGAAGAAGATGAGTAAAAAAGAACGGGACCAATGGATGGTCGACAGAATTGAACAATGGAGAGCGGAAAAGGAAGCTGAAAAGTTAGTTTTACTTAGAGACGTTTATTTCAAATGATAATATTTATCATTGAAATGATCATGCAAATTTACGCGATGTCGATTAAGTTCAATTCAATTCAATATATCCAAGAAACAATTTTAACATCCATGTCATATCAATGTTAAAATTGTTTCTTGTGTGTTAAATTTACGTGATCGAAAATTATTTCAGCTTCATCTGAAAGCCGTCCTTAAGCTTTTGTCTCTTTTTCGGAACGTATAGTAGGTGCCACCAAAAGAGACTTGACAAACCACGTGGTTTATATTGATATATAAGTCTCTTTAGCGGTACCGGATCTGAGGCGGGAAGGGATCAGGCGTCATAGAATCAGCTCTTTCTGCAGCCCCAATGACGCCTGGTCACTTCGCGCCTCAGATCTCATACCACTAGAGAGACTAATACTTCAATATAAACTACGTGGTTTGCCAAGTCTCATCTTAGTGGCACGTATCACGCATCGCTGTATTCGGTATAGGGCATGCAATAAAAGAAATAAAACCAATAAAACACTTCTCTTATCTCGCACGATAACAAGATCCTGAGGAAGGTTTCTGGGTCAATCTGAAATGAGACGTTTTCTTAAAAATATAGCATGTTAGTTTCTGGAGACTGAACAGATGGCTTACAAAATGAACATAGTGACCTGTCACTGTCATACTGAATAAACCTGTTAAACCTCTTATTTTACTTTAGTTATTTTTCAATTGATGTCTGTACTGTTTTCATTCTATTTTTACCCACCACGGAACGGAGACAGTATATGCGTTTCGCGTGAGAGGATGTTTGTGACTAAGACCACTAGTCCCATTTTGATGCATTTTTCAGTTATGGGTTCGGGTTTGATTGGTGCATGTTCTTAAATAGATGTAACGGCGACAACTCACCAGGGGGCGCTGCAGCAAACATTGTTTGTGCAAATTCATGTTGCCATTGTTCTCCAAAACTACTTCTTCGATTTTGTCTTCAAACGGTTTGTAATTAATCATTGGTGGTTCTTAGATAGATGTTATGACTTAAACTTTCTAATTGACGTTGTCGTGGGTGTTTACACAAAATTTTAATTTCGTTACTTTTCAAACATTAAAATGTTCACAATCTTAACACTATAATTATATTTAAGCAAAAATAGACCGCTAGACATACAAACTTTGTACTTTTCAACGACTTTTTGCTAAAAACATATAAACAAACATTGACATAAAAGTAGGTTTGCATCAAGAGCCACCTAGCGAGTGTTATGGAACTTTTTTGTGTATGTAACTTGGACAGCTTATAACACTTATCGACATCGCGTAAGTTCATAGGGTAAAATCACCAAATATTAACACTGGTACAGTTTTGAGCACCCGAGTCTTAATTCAAAACTGTTAGCTATTCAGCATAATTTTTTCACATTTTCAAGTAATACTATATACGTAAAATTAATTCCTGTAAGTAGGTTTATTGTTTGGCTATACGCGCACTGCGATTTTTATACGTGAATCTGTGAACAACAATAAACTAGAGTCCGCGCACTGCAAAATAGAATCGTTCGTATATGTTGTAAGTAATAGAAAGATTTATTTCGCAACGCATACATTTTTAATGCGCGTTTAGTTTTCAACCAACTTCCAAAAAGAGGAGGTCCTCAATTCGTCTGTATGTTTTTTTTGTATGTATCTATGATACGCGATTACTCCGTCAGTTGTGAACCGATTCAATTTTTATTTTTTTTATTCAGTAGGGTACATTTCCGAGTTGGTTCCATTGTAATTTCATCGAGATCTGATCATGAAGTATCTCCAGAGATATGACGATAAACGTCTCAAATTTGCCACTGAAACTGACTCGCGGAGAATGAATTCTTGAAAATGTTAAAATCACGTACAATAACTTATAGTTTTGCTTTATACCTCAGGTGACAATAAATGCAGGAGTGCCAAAATTTGGTCCTTTTACCCCATCGACGTTATAGCAATTGACGTCGATGTTTTACCCTATTAACATTATATTTTTAAATGTTAGAAAAGTCAATTCAATCAATGCATTATCCTCGTTTAGGTCATCCATTTACCTGTAGCTTCGTTATCGTCACTTTATTTAGCCTCGCTGTATCCTAAATCCATAAGTAAATTATTTATTGACCGGAATGGGTCAGTGAGAAAGTGTCTAAAACCATATGAAATAGTTTTATTTTTCAAGTTTGCCGCTTATTTGAAACGCATTGCAAATATACTTTCAGACTTTTAACTGTGGTAACATTTTAACGATTTAAATCAGTCCTAAGGAGGCCCATCTCACTCCATGTACTTGCTGCATTAGTTGATATGCGAGATCAAACCTAGATACATTGTTAGTAACGTTCAAAATACGAAGATACAGTAATTAAACGTTTAATAATATGTAATTAATATCCAATAATACATACCTACGTTTTGTATTGTAGGCTATTCACGGCAACAACGAAGGTAATACAGCACCTACAGAAAGAAAATATTGTTCACAATAATGGGATTTGACGTTGTGGCTTAAGAGCGTACCCGGGTGCAGTTTTCCATACAAACGTATTCCCTTGTTTTCTTACCTGGAAAATGCTTCTAGAGCAAAAGTTGTTTCTACAAAAAATCAAGGTCTACTCTATAGTAGACCTTGATTTTTTGTTGATTGTTTGTAATGTGAAAAAAAGCAAATGATAGGGGCATAGCTATCTATGCCCCTATCATTTGCTTTTTTTCACCAACCAATTGATAATAGAAATAATGACTCTTCAAAAATCTTAAAGCGGAGATAAAAAGGCTTATATATTTCTTTTTGCGATTGGTTGGTCAAGAAAAGCAAATGATAATATAGCTACAGCAGACCTTGATTTTTTGTACAAAAAAATGTTGCTCTAAAAGCATTTTCCAGGGAGGAAATAGGGGAATACGTTTGTATGAAAAAGTGCACCCCGCGTTCCTTTTGAGTTACAAATATTGTAACTTATGAAGCCACAATGTCAAATCCTATTATTGTAAACAGTATTTTCTTTTGTGCATATCTTGTAGCTTTGGTGTCAGTAAATTATTATGTTATTATTATGTTATCATAATAGCCTCATAACTTCTAGTATTATAGTTATGGCAACGATTTTTCGAAATAAACGATTAATTTGAACGTTACGGACGTTGTATCTAGGTATCTAGGTTTAATCTTGCATATTTGGTATCAAAGAGTGAATTTTCTGTACCGCAGTACTATTTATTATTCTGTGCCTAAGGCTAAATCTATAACGAGCTTTAGAAGACAATGAACACTCAAAAATCAATCCATCTCTCTCCAACAGACAAGCAATCCTGGCGGGTGCGAAAGAAAAACGTATAGCGCTCGAAAAAGAGCGAAATGAGTTGATGATTAAAGATATAGCAGAGCAGGAAGTAAGAAGAGACATACTGCAGAAGACTTGTAATTATTTTCATCGTAAGTTTTTATTTCACTTCTTCGTATGGACAAAAAAACAAAAAAAAGTTTTAAGTTTTTTCTTTAGTTCAAATAAGAAAAAGAGCTACCTCTATGTTGAATTAAGATAAAATTTAAACGCAAACGTTTAAAATTTTTGATCTGTTCTATCATTAAAATCTTACATGATCTGAGTTCAAGCCGGTGTAAGCCAGGTTGGTTTCTATCTTTTAAAAATTTAAAATATTTGAGTAGAGTTAGTAGGTACATATTTTTATTTTATTCGACTTCTCAAGGTTACATCAGAACTCCGTCACAACATGAAAAAAAACAAATGAATTATGAGTCTCTTCCTTTTCTGAAGTCAGTTCAAACTAGTAGTTATGTGAGAACAGTAGACCTCGCGTGCTATTATAAAACTTGAAATCCGTCCATATATAACGCTACAGAAAACTTCACCAACTTTCTCCCCTCTAGCAGGCCTCCCTCACTCGCCCATAGCTACTGCGATTTATACCTAAACTTCTGTCACCTGCGCCGGTATTACCTGCCAGTCGGTTGTCACTGCTTACGCGCGCGCAACGTATATTATTATTCTAATGACGGAATAACTGCGCATTCGTATTCTATATTAGAAACGATTTAAGTTTTTCATAGTTATTTTGCGGGTTTGACAAAAAACAAGCACAATATGTTTCATTTTTTATGCTACCGATACTAAAATGACAAGACGGCGTAAAATTCACTCTTCCGACATAAAATTCGACTCTTAGTTAGGAACTTTGATGTAATTTTGTGAGGTAAATAAAAATAATTCGTAAACTTTTTTTTATTCCATTTTGTCAACCCTTAACTGTATCAGGTGCGCGCCAGTATATCGCGCGCTCAACGAAGTAATAACAACGCTAGGTCGAGACACATTTTTGCTTGTATTGTCTGAAATAAACGTTGGTATTGTGTTTTTGTAGGGGAGTGAAGTATCTGTTACGAAGTAACTATTATATAATCTGTGCCTCTAGTCCCTTTTCTTGGAACTCTTTTCGCCAAATCTTATGTAGATAAGTTCTTAGTGTGCCTCTCAAATTAGATTGAAAAACGTCGATAAATGACTCTACAGCAAACTTCCCCCATTTTTCCCGTCCACTCCCCTTTTTAGGGTTCCGAACCCAAAGGGTACCAACGGAACCCTATTACTGAGACTCCGCTGTCCGTCTGTCACCAGGCTGTATCTCATGAACCGTGATAGTTAGACAGTTGAAATTTTCACAGATGGTGTATTTCTGTTGCCGCTAGAACAACAAATACTAAAAACAAAATAAAGTTAAAAATTAAAGGGGGTCCCCATACAAAGAACGTATTTTTAAACGCCATCTATCTAATTAGTTTCGGCAAAATGACATAGATGGCGCTAGTAAACGAGCCCTGTCTTTCTAGATCGCGACCAAACCAAATATTCTTGGTAATATCAATTAATCAAATATATGAGGTTGAAACTCTGTTATGTTTCGTATAGTACGGAACCCTCCTTAAGTGTGCGATAAGAGACGCGATGCTGACTCGCACTTGGCCAGTTTTCCTTCCTTTCCTTCTTCCCAAGTCCTTAGTGTGCCTTTCTAATTTGACTGAAATCCGTTGATAAATAACGCTACGGTAAACGCTTACTTTTCCCTTTGGGGGAAAATAGGGATATTGTCCCCCCAATAATGAAACGCGATTGACAAAAGTTCTTAAATAAAATTAAAAAACTCGTGTGCCAATTTTCGTCAAAATCGATTGAAAAATGCTACCTGTAGGCGAGAACAGGCAGATAAACATCCGGCAAAAGACGGCAATAGCCCAATGGATAAGGTGTCGGACTGGCGATCGAGAGGTCGGGAGTTCGATCCCCACCCTACCCATTGCACTATTGACGTGAAGTGAACCCACTCCAGAAATAAGCATATTTAGCTTAGTTAGAGGGGTTAACAAGTATACTAGTAATGTGCAACCCACATTGCGAGTAATCCGGACAAAAGCATTTTTGCCCTAGTCGAAACTGAGACGCTTTGCTCGCTCGGTCAATAATATTAATACTCCTTGTTAACTTTTATTTTACAGAATTTGAAACGAAAAGGATCGGCTTTTTGAACAAAAAGCAATTAGAGGCAGAAGTAAGTTCGTTTAAGTTCAGTTCAGTTTTAGTTTAAGGAAAACTATTATTAACGTAAAACTGTGTAAGATGTCTTTTAATAATAGTTGTTGTGAACAACTGACAGTTGCAACAAGAAAAACTGCATTTTAAGATTTTTTTTTGTGATAATGGTAACAGCACAATCACGTTGCTCGCCTAATGGTAAGCGATGACGTCTACCTATACGACACAGTGGCATGCAAAAGTCCTTTTTAACCGACTTCGCAAAAAAGGAGGAGGTTCTCAATTCGACAGTTTTTTTTGTTTTTTTTTAAATGTTTGTTACCTCAGAACTCCATCAAATCTTGACCGATTTCAAAAAATCTTTTTTGGTTGGAGAGATTATGCCTCCCGATTGGTCCCATTAAAATTATATCGAGGTATGACAATTATCTTTGGAGATATAGAGATAAACATCTCAAACACATTACATACCTTGACGACATATGCATTTGTACACCTTGACCACATGATAGCTATGATAGCATAAAAGCTAATAAATCGTATGAGATAAGTAACTGGTATGAAGATGTCAGAGATTTTAAGGAAAATATAGAGAAGTTCTGCCACTGCATGTCAGCTCTCACCTTTTTAAACGATTATGAAAAAACAAATTTGCAGGAAGCTTTTCATGAATTTCACACACTGATCACACTCTTTTTAGGGTTCCGTACCCAAAGGGTAAAACGGGACCCTATTACTAAGACTCCGCTGTCCGTCTGTCTGTCTGTCTGTCTGTCTGTCTGTCTGTCCGTCTGTCACCAGGCTATAGCTCACTAACTGTGATAGTTAGACAGTTGAAATTTTCACAGATGGTGTATTTCTGTTGCCGCTAGAACAACAAATACTAAAAACAAAATAAAGTTAAAAATTAAAGGGGGTCCCCATACAAAAACCGTGTTTTTAAACGCCATCTATCTAATTAGTTTCGGCAAAATGACATAGATGGCGCTAGTAAACGAGCCCCGTTTTTATAGATTGTGACTAAACCAAATATTCTTAGTAATATTAATTAATCAAATATATGAGGTTGAAACTCTGTTATGTTTCGTATTGTACGGAACCCTCCCTAAGTGTGCGATAAGAGACGCGATGCTGACTCACACTTGGCCAGTTTTATTTGATTTATGCTTCCCTATACATTGCATTAAGTGATCATCAGGGAGCAGTCGCACAAAATGGCTTACTAATGGTATCAAAAAAATTTGTGTACGGAAAAGATATCTTAATGTCCGACATCAACAAGTAAGTAAAGTAAGATGGGTTAAACAGTATAGATGCTATAGTATTATGCTTAAAAAGTGCATTAATTAAGCCAGACAAACTATAGAGCAAAAAATATATTGACAACAACACAAACAAATGCAAAGCATCGTGGACAGTGATTAATGAAACTATAGGCAACCAATTCTTAAACAAGCAAATTGACCAGATAAATATAAATAATGAGACATACAATAATTCTAATACAATAAGTGACATATTCAATGATTACTATATAAATTTTACAAATAATAATAAATTTAAATACAATATTAATGAGATGAATAGAACCATGAATACACAAAATATGCACACAATATTTCCACTTTAGACCCACAGATAGTGTACAGGTCATGCAGACTATTAAAAATCTTAATAACACTAGGTCAGTAGGCATTGATAACATCACTACTAATGCAATAAAATCATGCGTGGAACATATAAGTTCACCGCTTGCTTACCTGATTAATAAATCATTTGAAGAAGGTACCTTTTCCGATACATTAAAAGTATCTATTGTTAGGCCGTTGTTTAAGAAAAATTAAGATAGTTTAAAAACTAAAACAACCGACTTCCATGCCGCGCGAGTCAGTTTCAGTAGCAAGTTTGAGACGTTTAACGTCATATCTCTTTAGGTACTCATTAGATCTCGATGAAATTACAATAGGACCACCTCGCAAACAAACACTACAGATTAAAAAAAAGAATCATTCAAATCGGTTCACAATCGACGGAGAAATCGCGTAACATACACACAAAAAAAAACATACAGACGAATTGAGAACCTCCTTCTTTTTGGGAAGTCGGTTGAAAAAGGAGACAGAACCGACGCTAGTAACTATAGACCAGTAACACTGATACCTATATTTTCAAAAATGTTTGAAAAGATTATGCTCAAACGACTCCAAGAATTTAAAAAAAACTTACAGAATACGAAGAAAGGAACAATTTGGGTTCCGAAATAACAACACAACTGCTTTAGCTTGCTTTAATTTAATTAAAATAATCACTTACTTACTCAATGACAACGTACCCTATTGCTGCTATCTTCCTAGAAATGAGCAAAGCATTTGACTTTGTTGCCCATAAATTGCTATTATACAAGCAGATAAGTTTGGTATAAGAGGAAAAGCAACACAACAATTTCGGTGTCCCGCAGAGCAGTGTGCTTGGCCCATTCTTGTTTTAAATTTACATATATGACTTACCAAACAGCACTAGGCACGACACCATTTTATTTGCTGATGACACAACGCTACTGGTAAAAAGTGAAAATAAATTATAATTTAAAAAAGAAATAAATGAAGCTTTGGGTGCAATTATTAAGTGGTTACAAAACAATAATCTGCAAATCAATGTTGACAAAACGAAAATGATACAATTCAATACTTATAGAAAAAAAGAACTTGACTTTACTAAGTCAAGTTCTTTTTAACTACTACTCTACTACTGTAGAGTATCAAAATAGAGTAATTGAACAAGTGGCAACAAAAACATTCCTAGGCATTATGATTGACCACAATTGTGACTGGAAAGTCCACATTAATTACGTTTCCCACAAACTGGATAGATTTGTGTATGCTCTCAAAAGGTTAAGAACGACGGTATTCGCAGAAGCAGCACTGAGCGCATACCATGGGTATGTCTCGTCGGTGCTCTCGTATGCACTCCTATTGTGGGGTAATTTGGTGTTGATTGAGAAAGCGTTTTTAATCCAAAAAAAATGTATTTGTGCAATCTGTGGTGCCTGGTACATGGACAGCTGTAGACCGTTATTTAAACGATTAAATATTCTACCTTTGACGTGTATGTATATTCAATAAATATGTATTTTTGTGAGACAGTATCATCAATATTTTGTGAAAAAGAAAAGATGTTGTGAATCGAATTGGTAGAACTAAGAATGAATATATTGTACTACCGACCGGGAAGTCTTGAGATTGCAATAAGAAATTTATATAGGAATGATATTAGTGTATAATAAGCTGCCTCATTGTTTCAAAGATTTGCCTTTTCTAATATTTAAGAGAAAATTGACCAAATAGTTATATGACAAATGTTTTTATACCATTCAAGAATTTCTGACATAGCATTAAGAATTTGACTAAAAATCTGTTTAGTTACACAATTCATTAATTAATGTTATAGGTTATACAAATACAAATAACTTTATTGACAAAAAACGAATTATGTACATATAAGTTTTGAAGCCCTGTCTTTTTGCGTTAGTATTATTTATTATACTGTGTTGCAAAAAAACAGTGTCTTCCCCAAATTTGAGTAGGTATTTATTACAAATTGTATACTTATGTTAGTTCAAATTATTTTAGAGTGTGCGCGTGTGTGTGTGCGTGTGTGTGTGTGTGCGTGTGTGTGTGCGTGTGTGTGTGTGCGTGTGTGTGTGTGTCAGTATGTGTGATATTATTATATATGTGAGTGTGAATAAGGTCAATTTTTTGTTGATTAGTTATTTCTGATTATGAAATTTTAAGAAATAATTTCTCTATTAAGTAATTAAGTTAATGGTTTGTCAATTATTGTTATTATTTTTTTATTTTTATTATTTATTTTTTTAATTTATTTAAATATTTATGACATATTCTTATATTTTAAATTATAATTAATCTATTGATATTTCATTTAATTAAATTAATAACATTAATTAATTAAATCAAAAAAATATTAAAATGCTTTGATTATATTTAAGTACAAGATTTGCACACCATTATATGTGGTAGAATGTAAGGGCACAGACCCTTACATTCTACCACATATAATTCACGAATTAACATCTACAAGCATGTAAACCTACATTCTAGCAAATAAGTTAATTTTTGATTTCATTTTTTTTTATGTTTTCATTTGATACTACTGGATATTTTGACTATCATGGCACGTGAAGTCGGTTTTTTTTTCGTTTGTTAACGATCTTAAATAATTAGCCAAAATGTTGCATGTCACTGCACTGCGTCTGTTACGTCGAGACATAAGCATGTTAAGTCTCGCATACCCTATAATGTCACTGGACACATTGCCATTAAAACATTCCTATTTCACGGCTGAAATAATTGGCAAAGTGGTGGTACCGCTCCAAATCGATTAGCAGAAGTTCTACCACTGTACAAAAAAGCCGATTTTTAATAGTTGCTTTAATTAAATCAAACTGAGGGAGTTAATTGTTAAATACAATCCAAAATTTCATCGTACCGTCGGGACTTGAACCCGCAACCTCCTGGATAACATGTCCAGGATGCTTTTGCCAATTAAGCCACAGTTTGATATATCGTTACGACGAAATTAGTGGATTGTATATTTTAACCCAATTATGGCAATTGGTGGCAAATATAAAGTGTGTAACACTTCAAAGAAACATAATATTTGAGGGATTTAAGTTGATTCATACATTGCAGTGCGAAAACCAGCAATTTTGGCATCATTTGACATCAGTTACATCCATGCATCTGGTGTTAAATGATGGTGGTGATAGTGTCCTGATTTCATAACCGAGGCAAGCAAATTACATGGTTGTCAAACACCGACACTTGCTACAAGAGATATAATATCAGCGCTAGGTCTTCATAGCCCAGTGGCGCAGTGAGCGAAAGGTCGGCTTTGACGCCAAACATAGGTAGCGAATTCAATCCCCGCTATGGACCAATGAATTTTGCTATCAAAGAATTTATGTGCGCATTTCACAGTAGCTCTCCGGTGAAGGAAAACATCTTCAAGAAACCCCCAACCTCCGCATGGCGGTAGGACACCATTTAGTCTCCACCTAGCCAGCTACCACCCTCAAATTGGAAAATCACCAAACATCTAATGTGTTCAAGCATCGCAGGACGTAGCTCCTCGTACCGTCCTCGTTTGTTACCTAATATCGCCGATATTGGATCGCCGATAACGGACGATCCGATCTTACTGAAATTTTACAAGGTATACTTTATAACATAGGGCTACTAAATTCTTAGTGTACGTGAAAAAAACTAACTACAAAGTCACGGGTATCAGCTAATACCCACGACTTTCTAGTTAAGTTAGTCGTAGTCGTTTGTAGTAAAGTTGAACTGTAGTAAGTTATGGAACACTAGCTAATGTTCTATAGTAGTCCATAAGGGCTTTCTACAATTACTAATTATAGTAGAGTCAATTTAATGGATCACATTTGACACTTCATCAAAATTCAACAACGTGACCTTGTAATGAAGGGCACATAATATTATTTATTTTTTCAAAGTCAGAACTGCATAATTACTTAACATTTTTCAGTTACAAATACATATTTATTCTAATAATTGCAAAAGAAAGCATTTTTACGATTTAGTTTTGACTAATAATTCATTTTAAACATAATAAACAAGTTATGTTCTAAAAAACTAAACATCATTACAAGGTTACGTCGGTGAACACTTTTTCTTTATATACACTAGGGATGGTACCCAAATAATATCGTTTAAAAACTAAAAAACAACCGCCTTCAATGCCGCGCTATACATTTTCAGTACCAATTTTGAGATGTTTATCTCAATATCTCTGGAGATACTTATCATACCTCGATAAAATTACCATGGTACCACACTTGGGATATCTCCTTTCGAACAAAAAAAGAATAATCGAAATCGGTTCATAAACGACGAAGTTATCCGCAAACAAACATAAAAAAAAAAAAAATATATATATACGGTCGAATTGAGAAACCTCCTCCTTTTTTTGAAGTCGGTTAAAAATCAAAAGATTGATCAGTCGATAGGTTGAATCGGATGCATTGATTACTTGTGAAGGATGTTTAACTATATAAATAACTACACCGTGATTGTAATTACAACATAATAATATTATTCTTCGACTAAAAAAACAATAATATCGTTTAAAAACTAAAAAACAACCGACTTCAATGCCGCGCTATTCATTTTCAGTACCAATTTTGAGATCTTTATCTCAATATCTCTGGAGATACTTATCATACCTCGATAAAATTACCATGGTACCACACTTGGGATATCTCCTTTCGAACAAAAAAAGAATAATCGAAATCGGTTCATAAACGACGAAGTTATCCGCGAACAAACATAAAAAAAAAAAAAAAAAAAAAAATACGGTCGAATTGAGAAACCTTCTCCTTTTTTTGAAGTCGGTTAAAAATAATTAAACCACAAAGATTACAATATAACTATAAACTATTGAGTAGATTTTTTATTTTATTGGGCCCTTTTCTATGGAGCTACATTCTAATCCATAAATACATATAAAATCGTTTGAATATGTACAATTTCCGATTTCTATAATTTGTATAATTTTGTCTTATCAATATCATATTAACGCAAAACAAACAAGACAACAACAAATAACACTGAATAATTTAAATACTAATTTTATTTTTCATTTAGAGCAGCCGAAAAATTGGTTATTTCGAATAACATCAAACTAACATCATTCTTGTTTGTGTTGATCCGTATCAATTAATCAATTGAATCGATATTTTTAAGCAAGTCACCTTACTATGAAGCTAAGACTGACAGATGTCAAATGTGATCTATTAAATTATTCCTACTATAAGTACTTCAATTTAAGCTAACTTTGATAACTTTGATGGTGGGCTTTATAAAAGATTTTTACATATAATTTTCACAGTGGCTTCAATATCTTCGATGCGACGGTCTGCCAGACCCCAGAGTGGTGAAGCAGACCAATACCTATCTCCATTTGTGGAGATTGAACATGACATGTGACGACAACGATTTGGAGAGACGATGTGCTGAAGCATTGCCGGTAAGTTTATCTTAACTTTACAGTAAGTACCCAAATAATAGGAAGAGATATTTATCCCCATATCTCTGGAGATACCATTGTAAGCTATTGCCGCCCAATGGCTAAGTCGTCGGCCTGACGATAAATAGGCCGTGAGTTCAATCCCCATCCATTGCACTATTGATGTGAACCCACTCCAGGCACAAAAATCATCCTCAAATCCAATCCAATCTTTACAAAATTAAAATTCAATAATTGAGAGAAAAAAAAACACTGGAACATATTTATGATCTTAGTTTGAAAGTTTTCGCGGAAATTATTCATTTTAATGTGAACGTTTGTAAACGATCTTATATTATAATGTAAACGTACCGGCTTTTGTCCGCGTGTATTAACTTAGTCTTACTTAGTCGGTATTTACATATCCGAACAAAAGCCGGTACTTTGATTTTAAAATTATCGTGAATTTGTAACATTATTATTGTTATATACCGAATGTAATTCACGTACCTTTAGTCGAATTTTCTCGACCTAGGTTTCGAGCGGGTCAGTCGCTCTTCCTCGGGAGTGAGGTCACGCGGTGAGATCGCGATGTTCACTCGGCTTTAATTCACGTACCTTAGTCAAATTTTCTCGACCTAGGCTTCGAGCGAGTCAGTCGCTCTTCCTCGGGAGTGAGGTCACGCGGTGAGATCGCGATGTTCACTCGGCTATAATTCACGTACCTTAGTCGAATTTTCTCGACCTAGGTTTCGAGCGTGTCAGTCACTCTTCCTCGGGAGTGAGGTCACGCGGTGAGATCTCGATGTTCACTCGGCTATATTCACGTACCTTAGTCGAATTTTCTCGACCTAGGTTTCGAGCGTGTCAGTCGCTCTTCCTCGGGAGTGAGGTCACGCGGTGAGATCTCGATGTTCACTCGGCTATAATTCACGTACCTTAGTAGAATTTTCTCGACCTAGGTTTCGAGCGAGTCAGTCGCTCTTCCTCGGGAGTGAGGTCACGCGGTGAGATCTCGATGTTCACTCGGCTATAATTCACGTACCTTAGTCGAATTTTCTCGACCTAGGTTTCGAGCGAGTCAGTCGCTCTTCCTCGGGAGTGAGGTCACGCGGTGAGATCGCGATGTTCACGGCCGGTACGTTCACATTATAGTATAAGATCGCTTAAAAAACGAATAAAACGCTTCAAATGCCGTGCTAGTCATTTGCAGTATTTAAATCACAATAAAACCACCTTGGAAATGTACCCTACCAATTAGAAAAAGAATTATTCGAATCGGTTCACAATTAATCGTCAAGGTGTACAAATGCATGTCATCAAGGTATGTAATCCGTTTGAGATGTTTATCTCTATATCTCCGGAGATAATCGTCATACCTCGATAAAATTAAAATGGAACCAATCGAGAGGCATAATCTATTAAACGAAAAAATAATGTTTGAAATCGGTCAAGATTTGACGGAGTTCTGAGGTAACAAACATTAATAAAAATACAGTCGAATTGAGTACCTCCTCCTTTTTGGAAGTCGGTTGAAAAGCTGTGCTTGAAAATATTTTTAACTTTGTAATTCAGTACTGATATTGTTTTCAGCTCATAGAAATGCTGGAGACTATATTGGCAAATCCAAGAATCTATACGAAAAGACAAGTTGAAAACTACAATGAGGTAGGTATCAAGTTTTTATTCATCATCATCGTCATCATTAGCAGCCAGTATTGGTCCACTGCTGGACATAGGCCTCTTCTATGGCACGCCCCTAAAGGTAAGTTTTAATTACTACTGTCATTCTCCAGTTATGTGAAGTCCTCAATCCAAAGTATCCAGTAAATTACAAGTAGTTGGAGACATATCACTTAGTTTTACTTTTTTTTTATAAATTGGCACACACAACCTACTAATATATCATAAGGATTTATTCGTAGCACACAACACAATAATTATTTTAAAACAAAACCGATGTGAAAATAGGTACTAACAATTATAAACAATAGGGATAATGCAAAATTAATATTTATTACAGAGCTACAACATGGAGTCCTTCAAAAGAGGCGTCAAAAGAATCTTGACAGGTTGGCAACGCATGAGTGACACCTCTAGTGTTGTAAGTGTTCATAGGCGACGGTGACCACTCTCCATCAGGTGGGCCGTCTGCTTGTTTGCTACCTATATCATAAAACACATTATGCATTAAAAATGTTGCAAAAATATAATAGAAGAGTTACTGCAATGTTTTTATATTAAGTATTAAGGATTTTCAACGAGAAATTTTAATTTGTATATGAACACTCGCATCACTAGAGGTGTCACTCTTGCGTTGCCGACCTGTCAAGATTCTACGCTACTATTTTATCTACGCGCCATAACTACCGACCAACAAATCAAATTTACCAACTGTCTGTCAACCGATCAAATAACATAAACATCTGTTTATAAATCAATCAAATAACTTGCTTGTCAACGAAACAATCAAATTGTCTACATACTTGTCAATTTAACTGCAAATTGTCTACATACCTGTCACGAAACAATCAAATTGTCTACAAACCTGTCAATGAAAAAATCAAATTGTCTACATACTTGTCAACGAAACAATCAAATTATCTACATACCTGTTAACAAAACAATCAAATTGTCTACATACGATCCTATCAACAAAACAATAAAATTGTTTACATATCTGTCAACGAAACAATCAAATTGTCTACATATCTATCAACGAAAGAATCAAATTGTCTACATAGTTGTCAACGAAACAAATCCCGGTCAACTATCCAACTAATCTATAAATTGACCAGCCTCTTATCTAACTATCTACCTGCTTGTGTCCATACCCTCCAGGCCCGTCAAGGTCTACGAGCTCAGCTCTCTGCAACCATCCAAATGGCTTCTTACGCACTTCTCCGTGACCTTGAGAAGAATCTCAAATGGCAGAGCATCAAGCTGGCCACGTATAAACGAGCTTTTAAAGGTTTAAGATTAGAACTCTGGGTTGCCATAAGAATGCCCACACGAAAGCCTAAGCCTGTTGAACCTGATCGGTAAGTTAAGTCCATGGTGCTACTTTTTTCAACACAAAAAGAGTGTTGTTTAATTTTCACGTGTGTATCTGTGGATTTGTCCGTGGCATCATAGCGCCCAAACGAATGAACCGATTTTGATTTAGTTTGTTTTTGTTAGATAGGTGTTTTAATCATAAGTATTCTTAGCTTTGATTCATGAATCATCATCCGTTCTGCAATTTTAGGACTATGAGCTATTTTCTAGTTGACTATGACATCTTTATAGGTCTGATGGATTCGAAATTCGGTATCCTCTTACTTCGATAATATTGTAAGGATTTTCGCTTTCGCTTGATGCTGGGACATATATCACACAACTTGAAACAGATGTCTGCACCTATCTTGGCACATTACATTAGTCGATGCGTGGTCTCCATTCTAGCCCTTGTTTGTCCCAGTAATTATAAGTTCTGCGAAGGATAATATGACCAGCTAACTACCACAGCAGCTGGCAGCGGTTGGAAAGTCTGTAGACTAGCTGTGCACTAAAATTTGCTGATTATGATGATGATGCTGAACTGTCACATAGCCTGCTTACAAGGAGCTGAAGATGATGGCTTATTTTCCAGTATGCCAGTGGAACTCGCCTTCCCCGACATGAGTGTGAATGTGATACTGCCCACAGTAATAGACGGTGGGTGTGTGTGTGTGCGAGCGGCTAGATCTATGATGGATTTACTCAGCGAGAATTCGAGGAGTTTCCATCTGATGCCTGATTCGCGCGAACAGTACAGAGGTGACATAGTGACATGAGTATACATATTTAGGGATGATTTATATTAGACCGGGCCGTGTACGTGGCACGGACGGGACACGGATTTGAAACGTTACATACATTTTGTATGAAGCTGTTCATATTACACAGTGCATGATCTATGTCCCGTCCGGGCCCGTCTACTAACATTATGCGTCCATTACACGATAGGTTTTACTGTCAATTTGCTGGCAGTCATGGCTGTGACTGATGGATAACTGATCGTCTAATGAGGCGATTGTCGGTGACTGACCGATATTTACATACTTTTGATTGCTGCATCAGCAACCAAAAGTCATAACTGATGATTTTGAATGACGGATAACCTACCGTGTAAGGCGTCCATTACACACTGGCTACGCTCCAGCAGGCATGGCCTCGACCCAGCTCGAGTACGGCCCGGTCTAATAAAAATCATCACTTTTGCTAGACCATACCGGGCGCAAGCCGTGCCCCGTACGAGGTACAGACAAGGCACGGCTTCAAAACTTCAAGAACATTTTATAATTATACAGTTCATGCTATACCGTGCGGCGTTCATACAGCGTTCGCGCCCGGACTGTCATTTATGTACGAGGCTCCGGACGATTCAGACACTGCTTACGCCTGGCACGGTCTAGCATTATTCATCCCTAAGAAGGTCTACACACGACCCTAAAATCAGCGGCGATATCAGGGAAGTGGTGGGGAGGACCCAAAATCGTACCATCAATCGCTTCGTGTATAGGCAAATCGTACCCAAATTTTATTGTTTACCCTAATTCTAAAATCGTTTCGGGCGAGCTCACGCTTTAGGGACGATTATCGTCTAGGGCTCGTTGTCGGCACGTGTGTAGCGAAATCAGGACTGATTTTGCTGTTTTGAGAGTGTCAGCGGCTCAACGAGCAGTCTGTTGCACGGTCGGTTACGTACTGACTGGCAGTGACGTGTGTAAAGTAGTAGCTGATTTCATCCCCACCACCACTGTCCTGATATCGCCACCGATTTTAGGGCCGTGTATAGACGGTTGAAGCGTGACATTAGAATTTCTTCTCTTGTATCTATATATCTATATATTCTTTTTCAGATTTTATTTAATGGTAAAAGGTAACAGGACAAGTACGACGCTTGCCTGGTGGTAAGTGACGGTCTACCTATAACAGAAACAGCGAAATTGCAAAATTCTGGACTACACTGCGCCTGTTACCTTGAGACATAAAGATGTCGAGTCTCACATGCCCTGTAATTTCAGATTTGTTTGAGTTTAACGTAAAAGAACTGATAGAGATCACTGCACTGAAGAAAGAATACGATACGGCAAGGGCTAACTTCTATAAGGACATTAAAGATAAAATAAAGGCACTCGAAGCCTTTATCAAGGCAAATATGTAAGTGTATACATGGTACATACAGGGTATATTCAGGAAGAATTTCAATTCAATAAGATAAGAAAGCGAAGACATTCTACTATAAACAAGACTGCACAGAAGATTTTTGACAAACTCAATTTTATCTGTATTATCTGAACATAAGGTTGTGATTAATATGATACATCAAACGGGCCAAGCGAGAGGTTCCACTGATATGGAATTATTCGACAGCTAAAAGCTAGTGAAAATTCTAGTTGGTGTTGGGTGAGGAGGTAGCGGAAAAGGGGAGGGAGAGGCGGAGAAGGGGAGAAGGCGATAAGACCTGCACTTTTATTCTGCTCAGGGTGTATTTATAATTTTTCCCTGCTATCTATTACCTGAACCATCCCAGCTCTTTGATGAAGTTATAGCACGACCTTGGCTTGCAATAACCATCTCAATGGTGAGGGTTGTTATTTGTGATGAGGAAAATTACCTTAAGATGAAAGCTGTGGATGTGTTTATAAACTTGATGGAGCTACCGATGCTAAAGTAGATAGTGATGATCATTTATAGCAATTATGATAATGATGAAATCATGACAAAAAGCGAATTAATCGTACAATAATCAACACCATAATTATAAATGCGAAAGCCAGTTTGTTAATTTGTTTGTTTGGGACTTCTTCACGGTCAAACGGCTGAATAGATTTAGCTGAAATTTTGTAGAGAGACAGCCAGTTCTATGGATTAGGCACTAGACACTTTTTGATGCGGGCATAGCCGCAGGGCACAGCTAGTTTGGAATAATTACAATTAACATTTATAACATCCTCTGAAATGGGAATACGCGGGTCATACTAGTCGAATGCATCCCGACAGGTGGGCCTGCCGGGCCGTCGGCGTAGAGGAAGGCTCAAAAAGCGGTGGCGAGACGATTTGGATTATTTTCACAATGACTGGCCACAAACGGCGTTAGATAGAGATAGATGGAATAAAATAGGAAGACCTTTGCCCAGCAGTGGGATCAAATAGGCTAGTTAAAAAAAAACATTTATAACAAATTTATATCTTTAGGTATTTGAAAAATGAAAAAGAAAAAGATGACTTGGATTTACTAAATATGGCTGAACCACCTTTTTTACCAGATCCAAGGACTTTTGTTGGTGAAACTGGAGGTAGGTGTTTAATTTTTTCACAGCTGAAAGATACCGTAGCCCCGATTATTTGATAATAGTTTCAACTTGATCTTTCTACGCATTTCTAAGCAAAAAGGTCTTGACAGACGGACAAACAGCTAGACGGACAGACAGACAGATAAACGGACAGACAGTGAGACGAACAACAACGTGAGACAACCTATAAGGGTCAGTTCACACCGCAACGCGACGTGACGAGGCTTTTGGTTTCGCGCGGTGCAGCCCGACGCTGCGCGGCGCAGTAAAACGCGCAACGCCACCAAATTATCTCAATGCAATGTGTATCTTATTGTGTAGTTAATAAAGTTCAATTGTTTATCAAGCGGCTTCCCGCTGTGTTGCGCAGTGCAGCTATTAGAAGACGCCGAACCACATGAGTAAAGAAGGTACAGAGACAAACCTTCTTACGAACGAAAAAAATGTTTACCTATTCTTGTAGGGATGGTACAAAAAAAAACAAGAAAATAAAATCTTCATCGTAATAAAATTCTCCTTCAAGTAAACATGACCTGCTTTTTAATTGTCAAGCTTCATCATTGTCGACAACGATGTATGTCGATCATGATCATGAGATGTCACGAAATGTCATTTAATGTCATGATGTGCTATATGTCATGAAATGTCATTCAATGTCATGATATGTCATAAAATGTCACGAAATGTCATGAAATATTATTCAATGTCATGAAATGTTATAAATGTCATAAAATGTCACTAAAAGTCATGAAATTTCATGATAACGTCTTTACTCATGTGGCCGAACTAACTCAATGAACTAAATCAATCATCTTGATACCTTATATTTAGCGTCGTGCGTGGTATTTTTGGAAATCGTCTTAAATCTTCGTAATCTTCGTAAAATCGTCGTATTGTTTGTGCATTCGTCGTTCTTTTTGGCGTAATTCGGTGGATGGTTTGGGTTTTTTCTTCTTTTTGTACACGTGTACTGTTGTGTGGAAGTTTTTGGACGAGCCCCCAGTTTGTGAGATTTAGCCCCGTATTGGGGTAAATTCCGGGCGAAATGTTGAGATACTCACTTGATGTAGTAATTTATTGGTAGCACATGTAGTTTGCTTCTTAATAATTTATTTATTTTATTTTAACAATGCACACACACACCTCTAGTCGTTCGTCGTATCTCACAATCCACAGATAACACAACTCTTGCACTCTTACTCACTTTCATATTTAACTGTCCAAAACTCTTATCTGTCAAATAAACTTACATTCATCTGTCACTGTCATTCTGTAAGGCTACTTTTACACGATCAGTTCTTGCATTCGATCCTACATGTAAATCTTTTTGTGTAGTAAATAAAGTTCTTTTTTGCACCACTCTCTTAAAAAGTGCGCGCCGCGTCGCGTTGTGTCGCGTCGCGGTTGCGCGGTCGCGGCTGAGCTGACCCTAAGGGTTCCTTTTTTCCTTTTAAGGTACGGCACCCTTAAAACACTTTGTACACTTTGCAGCCTTAAGTCGATTTAGTTGAACGCATGGGTGTATTACGCGGTACTGTTGTGTGCTTCAAATTCGGCTGCTAACATTTACATTACGTAATACACATCCCATTTTATTATCAGACATCCAGAGACACGAAAAGCACCATCAATTTATGGTGGATATACCATCTACTCGATCGAAGCGTTTTTATTTTTATTTTTAAAGATTACTCGCAATGTTGTTTCCACATTACTAGTATTCTTGTTAACCCCACCAACTAAGCTAAATATGCTTGTGTCTGGAGTGGGTTCACGTCAATAGTGCAATGGGTTGGGTGGGGATCGAACTCACGACCTCTTGATCGCCAGTCCGACACCCTATCCATTGGGCTATTGCCGCCTGAGTCTGTGTTTCCGGCAAAATACAATATGAGGGTCTTCAAATGGCGAGTTAATAAGTATCTTTTGGGTAAGCGCGCTCCATCATCGACCGCATCATCACTTAACATCAGGTGATGATAGTGGTTAAGTGCTACCGAGTACTATATTAAAAAAAAATCTTTATAAAAGTCTTATGTTAACAAAAGATTTGATTTTTAATTTGTTTCATTTCAGAAAAAAAATTCTTGAAATATTTGAAGATTTGCAACATAAGAACAAGATCTGGTGAATTAAACCTCAGAAAGTATAGGTAACTAGACAATAATCCTGGGTTCAGCACTTGACCCCAACCTCACCTGCTGCTATAGTCACATTTCACGCCAAGATGGTACTGTACTTACAACATTTTTGTCGCAGATCTACAAATGTAACGCAGGACGCTTTAATATTTTTTTTTTTAACTATTATAGATATAGGCTAGTGTTTGACCAATATCTCACTTGTTGGTAAGTGATGATGCGGTCGAAGATGGTAAGCACGCTAGGCCTAGAATGGGAACTGGCTCTCAAGGATAGCTGCCGGAAGTCATAATTATGTAAAAAACTATATGAATATTTGAATTCAAAATGTATAACCACCTCCGACAGATGTATATATAATCTGTTCACACACGAACTCACACACGCACGCACACACACACACACACACACACACGCACACACACACGCACACACACACACGCACACACATTCACACACACACACACACGCACACACACACACACACACACACACACGCACACACACGCGCACACACACACACACGCACACACGCGCGCGCACACACACACACACACATACACACACATTTTAGACTTGTAGGCTAATGACGATAATTGCACACTTTTAGGATATGCGGAGGAATTCTGAATTTGGACCTGTTGGTAACTCCCTCTCAACCGAAATTTATGAGAAACGGTATCATCGTGACTTCGTGTGAGTATACCATTATATTTTCATCTAATATTGAACCGAAAATGTATCCCGCTAATATTGTAAAGGTCGTTTGTATATATGTTTGTTACCTACCAATTTGCCAAGAATTCTAATTAATTTTCAGGCGTAAAATAGGAATGTTTTTCGGGTGAAATGGCAAGGTGTCCACTGAAATTACAGGGCATGTGAGACTCGACATCTTTATGTCTCAAGGTAAAAAGCGCAGTGCAGTGACACACAAAATTCTAGACTGCCAGAATTTTGCATGCCGCTGTATCTGAAATAGGTAAACGTCATCGCTTACCATCGGGCAAGATCATGCTTGTCCTGTTACCTTTTACCATAAAAAAGCTAATACTACTCAACCGATTGAGCTGAAATAATATACATAGGGTACTTTTTCGTCGCGATATTCTTACGGGAACGATATTTGCGCGAGTAAAACCGCAGGCCACAGCTTGTTTATAAATTTTAGTTTAAACTTTATAACACCTTATTGAGACCTGGGGCCTTATTCAGTATGACCATTTTAAAGTATTACCGTGCCGTGTTACGTTATCTCCGCGTTATGGTATTCTCTATGCCAATTAAAACGCGGTAGGGTAAGCTTATGAGCGCGTTTTGAGCTGTCAAAATATCGTGACATATGAGGACGTGTAACGCGCGCGTTTTGTATAATTTACCTATAGTGTGGCATACAGAATACAATTTTTCAATAACGTAACGTGGCGCGTTAAGGAACGCGTTCTCATTGGTCATACTGAATAAGGCCCCTGCCACTTTGGCGCACTCCGCCCATATAAGCCCAGCATTGCCGGTTTACTTCCGATCAGCTGAACTGAAAATATCTTCCTTTTAAATAGTCATAATTAAGCAGGTGATAGGAGCGTATTATATCGATGTTCCTGCTGACTTGCTACCAAAAGGTAGCTTACCACCATCAAGGAGAAAATCTGCCGCCATAACCTTACGATGTTCCGGCAGCACACAGCCCTTGAGATTCAGAGTATTCTAAGCGTAGCGTATTCACCATCTACGACCACATCATTGCTTACCTTGATATATGTATAATCCTTTCTGACGAAGAGTAATGAGTAAACGCGAAACTCTGGCAAAATCTCAGCTATTGCAGATGTTGATAGGCAGCGGTGACCACTTACCATCATGTGGACTACCAGGTTGTTGCCACTCTATATCTTCTAATACTATAAGAATCTTTGTCCTGACATACTGACTGACTGACTGACTGACAGACAACGCACAGCCTAAACCGCTGGTCGTAGAGATTTGAAATATGGAAAGTATATTTGTCTTAGTACGTAAGGGTGTACTAAGAAAGGATTTCCCAAAATTCATGCATTAAGGGATGAAATGGGGGTTCAAAGTTTGTATAGAGAAACAAGATTAGATAGTCTTTTCTACCCGAAACTTCACACAAGTGCTTCAGTAAAAAATAAGTAAATACGTGTTTCAGGTTTTTTTGAAATTCTATCCCAAAAAAAGTGAAATGAGGTAACAAAGTATGAAAATCAATATTGATTCGGATAGTTATTACGACGTTAGTTACCTCTGAAAAGGATTTTCCAAAATGTATTCCTGATGAAACGAGGGTTCAAAGTTTGTATGGAGAAACAAGAATTGATTGTGTTTTATATTCGAAATTTCACACAAGTAGTTTAGTAAATAAATAAGTAAATACGTGTTTCAGGCTTTTTCGAAATTCTATTATTATATTAAAGTTTTAAGTAAATAAAAGAAGTTTTTAACGTGGGCAAAGCCGCGGGGGATTTCCAGTTATAAATAATACTAAGATTCAAAATACAACACCATCCTCGACTGATCTATAACCTACAATCTCTTCATCAATTTATCAAATAAAAAAAAATATTATTACCTATATTATATTATTATCAAGACCATTCCAAAGATCTCTGCTGTAAGTTTATGAGGAGTTGAGTATTCTGCAGATTCCAGGGGATGTCCCAGCATCAAAACTAAGAACACTCTTGATTAAGACACGTATCAAGCAAAAAAAATCAAAATCGGTTCACCCGTTTGGGCGATATAATGCCATAGATAGACACACACATACATAGATACACACATCTCAAACTTGTAACACCCCATCTTTTTGCGTCGGGGCTTATAAAAAAAGCAAGTAATGGTAAAGTACTTTTAAGACAATTGTATTGTTCACTATTAAAAGTAATTACAAATTTAAGCTAAAGAAACTGCTGCAGTCGTCTGCTTCATTTTGATAGTGAGAAGACTCTTCGTCAGTCTCTTCCAGAACAATGATCTTTCATTTTCATCCTGTGGCCAGACGATGTAGGTTTTAGTCAACATTAGGTAGTGTAAAGTGTTGGGTCGGAGACGCCTCGGAATTTCTTCTAAGAAAACTAGGGTTAAGTCTTCGCGACGGGTCTCTAGGAGTCTGAAAACGGATAAATGACATTTAACTTATGCGTGTCCACGACCTTATTTGCCTTTTGAGGGTTCCGTAGCCGAATAGCAAAAACCGGAACCCTTATAGATTCGTAATGTCTGTCTGTCTGCCCGTCCGTATGTTACAGCCACTTTATTCCGAAACTATTAAGACTATGCAATTGAAACTTTGTAGGTAGTTGTTTTCTGTGAATGTGAAGGTTCTTAAAACCATTTTTCTCACAGTCAAACATTTGAAAGACAGACACACGGATAAGAGTACAGTCTATTCTCCGTAGACAGACACTTCTAACTTTTAAAATGAAAAATCTAAAAAACATATATGCAGTAGATATCAATAAACACTTTAACGAAAATTCGTTTGAACGAGATATTGCCAGCAGTTTTTGAAATATAGCAACCGCAAATATAATTTGTTTTTCAAAAAAATATGAAAATAATGTTATTTTTTTGGAGGCCAAAAATTATAGTTATATAATACTCTACTGTGTTACGGAACCACATGAGTAAAGAAGGAACAGAGACAAACCTTCTTAGGAACGGAAAAAATGTTTACCTATTCTTGTAGGATTGCTACAAAAAAAAACAAGAAAAATCTTCATCGTAATAAAATCCTCCTTCAAGTAAACATGATCTGCTTTTAAATTTTTCAAGCTTCATCGTTGTCGACGACGATGTATATCAATCATGATCTTGAGATGTCACGAAATGTCATTTAATGTCATGATGTGCCATATGTCATGAAATGTCATAAATGTCACGAAATGTCACAAAATGTCATGAAATGTAACAAAATGTCATTAAATTTCATATTATGTAATGAAATGTCCGAAATGTCACGAAATGTCATGTAATGTTATGAAATAAAAGATAATAGAAAATCGAGATTGAACGGGTATCTACAAGGTAAGCGTGCCACATCGACCGCATCGACACTCAACATCAGGTGAGACAATGGTCAAATGCTTGCCTATCCAGCTTAAAAAAAATGTCATGAAATGTCAAGGAATTTCATTGAGCCTCCTTATACCGGGCACTATAGAAGAACATTAATAAGCCAAAAATTAAAAAAACTTTCCCGCCCTAGGGCAGAAATTACCTACTTTGCGCGCACTTATCGAGGAACAAACCATCACTTTTCGAATAGATGGAATGAAAAATAATATAATATAACGTAATGCGTCGCGAGCGACAGCCCTGTGTTAAAGCACCAGCCGAGCCACTATAAACCGGTTTCACTCCGTACGTGACAGGCGGCACACAGGCCGCTAGTGCTACGTCATCATCACAGCGCAGTTGTATGAAGCTTTGTCTGTGTTCCTTCTTTACTCATGTGACGGAACGCTACGAGTGCGAGTCCGATTGGTCAAGTCGGCTCCCACTAAATAAATATAAGGAAATAGGCCAAGGTCATTGGCCAGTTTATTTCCTCCTTCAAAAAAGGTTTATAACCAAATTGTCCCATTTAAATTTTGTAAAGATTTTTTCAATTTTGCTACCTAGAGCTCTAGATTATGGAGATAAACAACTCAAGTTTTGTACAGAAAATGACTGGTGCAGCATTTGAAGTCAGCTCTTCCCAGTTTTTAAACGATATTTTTTTCAGACATTAGGTTTAACATAATATAGCATAATATAAATATCTTGGAAACATTGTCTAAAACAAGTATCGTGTAAAGACATTCTTTTGTAATTAAAATAATTCGACATCATCAGCATCAGCCTGTTTCAGTCCACGGCTAGACATAGGCCTCTCCTCTTTTAAAATATTTACTAACCCAAATTTGACTGTCCTGCCATTTGTCATCAATAATGGTCAAATAGCATATAAGATTTTTTTGTAACATATATAGGCTAGCGTTTGACCACTGTCTCACATGTTGGTAAGTGATGATGCGTTCAAAGGCGGTAGCACTCTAGACCAGAAATGGGAACTGGCTCTCAAGGATAGCTGCCGGAACACATTAGATGTTTGGTGACAGATTTTCTAGCTTTAGGGTGGTACTGCCCAAGCGGAAACAAGATAGTGTCCTACCACCGTGCAAATATAAAAAAATAAAGGTATTATAGTAAATGTACCTGTGCTGAGCTAGATGCATTTCAAATTGACACCATTGGCTTAGCAGGAACCTTCTTGATATCACCAGCATAATGGACCTGGAGCGATCCATACAGGACACTATGTTCTCCAGGATTGAATGACCAACCTAGAAATGGAAACTTCATTACTTACTTATTATTCTCAACAATATAAACAAGCACACACCACAAGTTGGAGGAGTTTATTTTATCGATTTTCCGTCTGGCTTGATACCAAAAAGAAGCAAAAAATACTCGTGTAGGTATTTGCTGTTCCGTAATAATAATATCCTATTAACATCCGCTCGGATTTAGTGCAGTCTGGGGTTTCGAACTTTCCAACCTTTGCCAGCCAGCTTGTTTATATCATCGCTCCACCTAGCTGGAGGGCGTCCTGTAACACGTCTACCCCAACGGTTATCGGTTCTATGACAGATGTAACCAGTCCACTGCCACTTCAGCTTGCTAATAATCCTTTGAGTTATTATATAACATTGGTTCTCTGTCGGATTACTTCATTTCGAATTGTATATTTCAGAGATATTTCGAGTGGTGTCCAGTAGGAGTTAATTATATTAATTTTCCGGCTGATTTAAATCAATAATTGCTACCAAAAAGTAGCTTACTACCATTATGGACAAGCGTATTCTAGGATTGGCGTGTTGACCATCTTCAGTCACATCGTCGCTTACCACCAGGTGAAAATGTGGTCAGAAACACAGCACAAAAATAACTGTCAAATTGGGAAACTTTTTTTAAAGACGATTATAAGCAGAATTCTGTACTCAATATCCTCGAACCGCATTTTCGTAGCAACATTCATAGGCTTAATGACTTCGTCTCAACAATCCATCCATTTTCTTCATTACTTACCTGAAAGTCTCTTTCATGTAAGCAAGCACTGATGCTACAATTTTTGTCTAGATGTGGAAGCAGGTGGTCCAGCACCCAGCTCCTGTCTTCATTGCAGTATGATACAAACACGTCATAGTGGAATATAGCTCCTTCTGAAATCATCAAATTTTTTTTAGTAAGGTGTTACAGTTATTTTTTATAATTGATGGCTAGTGTTTGACCAATATCTCGCCTAGTGCTAAATAATGATGTGGCCGAAGATGGTGTATCAATTAGACCTAAAATGGTCTGGCTCTCAAGGGCTGTATGATGCCAGTATACCGTAAGGTTATAGTAGATAGGCAATTGTTTGACCATCTCACCTCATATTAAATAATGATGCGATGGTATAATCAGCGCGTATGGTACGCTCGGTTTGATTAGCCTTTTCATAACATTTCGTTTCCTATTGCTGATATAACCGATTAAAAAATGTACTTATTTACGGTAACACCCCTAGTGTTGCAAGTGTTCATAGGCGACAGTGATCACTTTCCATCAGATGGGCCATTTGCTACCTAATCATAAAAGAGAGAGAAGTAGCCTCTGCCTACCCAAACGAGCTTAATATTAAAACCACCCCTGACTGATTTGTATAAAAAGTGTGGTTTTTAATTACTGCCATATTTGCAGGGGTAGGTATACTCCATGTATGGAACACGAATAAGTTAAAAAAAATAATTTGAAAAATTATAATTACTTGAAAATAAAACCTTGCTAGAAACGACTCGCTCTTGGCCGAAGTACATGTACACTCGCAAAGCAGCACTTTTGCTTTTCGGCAAAGTTCAAAGCCGGCTGCGTCCTTCGGCGAAACACGTGTATTCGTCAGTCGGTCACTTGCTATGTCGCAGCGCAGTCGCAACGCCACTATGTTACCGTGTCAACGCGTTTGCGTTTGTCGCGTATTTGTGTGTGGTTAAGTGGTTGTGTTGTGCGTAATATAATAATTGAAGTAGGTATTCGATAAAAGACCCAATGTCCAAGTGCTAAAAAATCTAACGTACATTTGTAAATACCAAATTAAAATATTAATAAATGGATTACATTTTTTTTATTGATTTTATTTCATTATTCATGTCGTGCCGTGTCAGCTGACAGCTGTCAACTGTGGCTCCTGGCGGTCAGTGACCGCTACTTTTACGTTTGTGTGCGTGCGGCTTCGCGGTGAACGTGGTGGTTGTTCTGATATTACTTGGCTGATGATTATTCTGCATAATATCACAAAATTGTTTGAACAAATATCCGGGTATTAACTAACGCAAGAACTTAAATCATATTATTAAGTGATTACGTTACAATCGTCTATGCAAATATGGCGAGAATGCAAAACCACACCTTGTATGTATAAGTTGTTCATTCCAATAAGTCTAAACACAACATCTCAGACGAGGAGTTGAGAGTATTCTGCAGATTCAAGGAGATGTCTTAGCATTAGGTCAAGTTAACCATATTATTGCAATATTATTGAAGTAATAGGATACTGAGAATTATATTATTACTACAGAGAATTTCAAACTAATACATTTGATTTGACAAAAGTAAACTACGCTAAACAGACGGCAGCAGAGTTGCGGGTAAGCAGTGCGCAGAAGCGCCATTTTGATATTTTTGACGTCCGTGGTTAAAGGGATACGATAGTTGCTATACTAGTCGCATTGACCAAGAAAGAGCTGATAATATTCAAACGGCTGAACAGATTTTCATGAAACAAACCTAAGAACAGTCTCGATCTGTCAAACAAAAAAAAATTAAATTAAAATCGGTTCATCCGTTTGGGCGCTACGATGGCACAGACAGACACACACATACATAAATACTCAGATAGACATGTTATACTAAATAAAACTTACCATCCAGAACCTCATTCTTGTTGATGACGCTCAACAATGCCGAATTCCTCATTGTTATTAAGCAGTATCGAAAATTCCTTCTGAACATGAAAATAAACGCCACCAAAATCATTACTGTTGGTATTGTAAAAAGAATATACAGTTTATTTTTGCTACTCGACATAACTGTGTCATAGTCTATTTCTCTTTGCGACCTATTACAGCCAACCACTTCAGAAAATTCTATGGATCTGCCTTCCGACATCTGCAAACACATATATGCGGATGGGTGGAAGTCTAATAGAAGAAAATCGCCTTCAATATCTTCGTTTAAATCACTATGGCAAAGTTCGTCGTCATAGCAATCGAAGTAAACTCTCTCTCTGTGAATAATTTGATTGTTGTAGGACACATAACCATTGTGATAAGTTTTTCTTAAATCTATTTCAGTTTTAGCACTGGGTCCTAAACGGATATCGCCAGATTGTCTCTGCTCATTTTTCAACGCCAGATCAAAGAAGTCTCTCGTATGACAGTTGCACATGATGAAATTGCCGGACAGTGCTATAAATCTTAAGTCCTTCAAATCGGTTATCATATCTGGGAGAATAATATTTATGTTATTGTTTTTCATTGACAGTAGGATTAGTTGAGGCATTAGAGAGAAAGTGCTTTCGAACCAAGAGCCAACTCTGTTTTTGTTCAAATCAAATATTTTCAATCTCCGCATTGTTTGAGCTACCGAAGAACTTATAGTTCCTATTTCATTCATTGCTACTGACAGGATTTCGAGTCTACTAAAGCCTTTCAAAAAATCAACCGTTCTCAAACCAATATTCTGTGCGAATAAAATTTCTAACGTATTCTCCAATCCTCTCAAAGCATTTTGTCTTGTTAGAATGCCACCGTTGTCTGATATGTCTAATATTCTTAGAGAAGTCTGATTGAAGAAATCACTATGCAAAGCTGTCAAACCTGTCTCGCACAGGGACAATCTTGTCAGTTTTGGTCCAAAAGATCTGGATAGCATTCTTATAGAAACTTTCGTTAATGATAAATCCAATGATGCTAGATTTATCAACGGCTCGAATATATATGAAGAATCAGCGGACAAGCTGTCTATGTCGTCACCAGGAATATTTCGACTGAAGTCTAAATGAATCAAATTTCGGAGGCCGATGAAAGTATTGGCTTCTAAGTGAGCTATTTTGTTTTCTCCTATGTATAAAGCTTCAAGTTGAGTCATGCTTAAAAATATGTTTGCGCTGAGGACTTGTATGGAGCAAGCTCGGAGGTCCAGTTCCCTTAGTTTTGTGAAATTGATACCTCTCAGCCCGATCGACCATGCTGCGGGAACTGTGAAGAAAACACTTCCTTAAAACACTGATAAATCTAATGTTTTCCTACAGTTGTTCTTGAGAAACAATTTCCATTCAAGGCTAGCGTGCTTACATGTTCTACCACATCGCCATTTACAAATAGGTGAGATTGTAGCTAAACGCTGTTAAGTATTTTCTAACCGCTGAACGATACCATAGACCCAAGTATTTGATGTAAGTTTCAACTTGATATCTCTACGCGTTACTAAAAGGGTCTTGACAGACGGACAGATGGACAGACAGACACACGGATAGACGGACAGACAGACGGACAACAAAGTGATTCTATTAGGATTCCTTTTTTCTTTTGAGGTAAGTACGGATTCCTTAAAAAAACATACAGACCAATTTTTCTTCTTCCACCTTTTTGGAAGTCTATTGAAAAAAGTATGTACCTATTATTATTAAAATTTAACTCACACTGAGTGACTGGTTCTAAAGCCACTGCCCTGGACTGCGCATTGGTGGCATTAAAGCTAACATCGTAACGCTGTCCAGGCACGCTGACTTCCATGAAATGATTGCCGTAGAAAGACACATACTCCAATGTCTGCGCAAGATTCCTTCCAGATGAGTCTTGAAAACTGAATATCTGTAATAGGGTATTTTACTCTAAGTAAGAAAAAGTCTAAAAATATATTACTAAGACAGTTAAGGCAAAAAGCAGTCGGAAAACGTTAGTGTGATTTCATAAAATAGCAAACTAAATTTTAAAATTCTATTCAAAGGTTTCAGCTTTTATAATCTGTTTGTCTGGAAGAGATCGTTTTAAGCGATAAGTCCGCCCATTGAGCCGATAATAAGTTTTAACTATCTAGTTCCTAAGTATTTTCTGTTTTGAAACTGGTGTTTCAATAAAATTAAAAGTGTATATTTCGTATTTGTCGAAATTCGAGGCCGTTCCGCATCAGACATGGCTCTACGGCGTGGGTAAAGCGGGCGAGGAGAATAAGACATCGCACTTACAATTAACTTGATTTATTCCGATACACAATGATTGATTGTTACAGTAAACTATCTTTAATTAAAATTATTTCAAATGTAAAATGGGGACAAAGCGTAGCTCTTTCCGCCCCGTGCGACCGGGCACCCTCCTGGACCACTTGCGAAACTAACCAAGCATTGATTGGCTAGCCGATGACCAATCAGCGAGCAGCGCACGTTACCAGCGTTACACCAGAGATGGCGCCACTGCCATCTCTAGTCCACCAAAAGTAAACTAGATGGCACTTAATGTACACAATGGCACACTAAGTAAATCAACTAGGCGCCGTCATATTTGTTAGCTATTTGTTTATAAAATAATCTGGATGCTTTGGTTATACACCACAACACCCAATATTATGACGTTACATTTATCTCCCCGGCTTTTGATGATAATTATTTATCTTTGAAGATAAAATGATAAATACTTAAAAGTATTAAATCAATCATTTATAATCAGTAATTATTATTGATTATTTAAATGATATCAAATTAGTTACGCGGAATTTAATTCAGTTAATTGATTGAGAGAATGGGGATTAAGTACTTACTTAATCCCCATTCCCCAATGTTTGTCGCGACAAACATTGGCCCAGAAAACTTAGCTGCAAACGACCCATCATTCACGGAAATAGAGTTGAAGTACACGTGTGAACGTTTTTCTCCACGGAAAGCACCAGGAGCAGATGGACTGACCGCTGATATTTGTGTTAACGCAATATCCGTTGATAGAGGTATATTCCTGACGTTGGTGAACACATGCCTACAAGTAGGATATTATCCTAAATTATGGAAAAAAGCAGTTGCTCGCATCATCCCCAAATCAGGCAAAGATGATTATGGTGTTCCTAAATCATACAGACCCATCGGACTCTTATCAGTATTAAGTAAGATTTTAGAATGTTTGATGGTTGGACGTCTTAGATGGCATCATCAAAAAATGTTAAACCCGAGGCAATATGGCTTTATGCCACAACGCAGCACCGAAGACTCCCTCTATGACGCTGTTACACATATAAAAGACAAAATACAAAATAAAAAAATCTGCTTACTGTTATCGCTAGACATAGAGGGAGGCTTTGATAATGTATGGTGGCCTGCCATTTTGCATCGGCTTTCAGAGAAAAACTGCCCTGCAATTATATTTTGACTTGTGTGTTCATATCTGAGTGGCAGAGAAGTTGAGGTTAGGTATTTGGGAAACGTCCGCAGAAAGGTTACAAATAGTGGATGCGTGCAGGGTTCCATAGCCGGGCCCACTCTGTGGAATTTGATTCTGGACCCTCTATTGTGTAGCCTGGATGAAATAGGAATTTACAGCCAGGCCTACGCAGATGATATCATCTTAATTTTTTCAGACGACAAGATAGAAGAGATAGGGACAAGAGCAAACGATACCTTAAAACAAGTATTCGCATGGGGCTCCTCAAATAAATTCTGCTTTGCTCCTCATAAATCACATGCTATGTTATTTACTCATAAACGCAATATAAGAATACCAGACATTCGTATGAATGAACAGAGCATTGGATTTGTGACGGAAATGAGAATATTAGGCCTACTCGTAGTTATCGATGATAAGCTGGGTTTTAGACCCCACGTAGAAAGAATTGAAAAGAAAGTCATTAACATTTATAAACAACTAGAAAGAGCAGCGAAAGTCACTTGGGCTCTGAACCCCAGTATTATCAAAATAATATACCAAACTATTGTAGAACCAATAATTCTGTACGCTGCCAGCGCGTGGGTTGATTTTGTTGCGCGCAAATCAATACAATCCAAGCTTCTTTCACTTCAAAGATGCTTTGCAATCAAAGTTTGTATGGGTTACAGAACTCTTTCATTGGAGGCAGCGTTGGTGCTATCAGGACTTATTACTTTAGAATTAAGAGTCAACGAGGCAGCAACGCTGTTTAAAGTAAAAAGAGGGGAACCCTTCAGTGTGCAATATGAGGCGTCAGTTGAGGATCGCGTCCCATTCCATCTCACACCACATCCTGCAACTTGGACCCCTATTCACTATACGGGTCTAGATAACATTTGCAGCAAATATTCTGCAAGAGCACAAAATTAAAGGTCCACATATTTACACAGACGGCAGTAAAATTGAGGGTAAAGTCTGAGCTGCACTATCCGTTTGGCGAGAGGGTAATGAACACAAGTTTCAAAAGCTAAAACTAGCACCTCATTGCTCCGTTTTTCAGGCTGAACTTCTGGCGATACTTAAAGCGACAGAGATAGTGGAAGGTCTTAAAGATCAGGAAGTTAATATTTTTAGTGATAGTCAATCCGCACTACAAGTAATAGAAGACTACACCTCGTCGCATCCTGTCGCTTTCAGTATACGTCAAAACATTAACAACCTCAAATTAAAAAACATCGAAGTGCCGCTTTTTTGGATACGGGCGCATGTCGGTACGCCCGGAAATGAGCGAGCTGACGAATTGGCTAAGGCAGCAGCTCTTTACAAACGTACCGCTCCAGATTACTGCAACTTCCCACTATCGTATGCAAAGCGAGTCATCAGGGAAGAATCATTAGCAAAATGGAACAATACATATGCAGCTAAAACATCGGGCAAAATAATACAACTGTTCCTCCCTGATGTCTACTCTGCGTACGGTTTTGTCAGGAGCATTGAGCCGGACGGGCTGCTGACCCAGGCTCTGACCGGCCACGGTGGCCTCGGACAGTACCTTCACCGGTTCAAGCTGAAGCCTGAACCTTGGTGCATATGCGATGCGGAACTGGTGGAGGATGTGGAACATGTGTTGCTCGACTGCCCTAGGTTTGGTGCGGAGCGCTTGGAGGCTGAGGTAAGGATAGGTGCAAAATTAACGCGTAACACACTAGGATCTATTCTACGGGATAAGTGCACACAAGACTATTATATAAAATTTATAAAAAGTGTAATCAAAAGAGTATGTAAAGCAAATGGCAGCACTGCCACATGGGCACAGTAAATTAATAATTTTCTTAAATTTCCATTATAATTGTTATTGTGTAATACTATTGTGATTATTTGATATTGTTATTGTAATTTATGATTCAATTACCTTTGTCATATTGTTAATGTTATTATTTTCATATGTAGGTATGTGACTGTAATGAAACAAATGTTTAAAAAAAAAAAGTATATAATTATACCTCCTGTAAAAAACAGAAAAAAAAGAAAAAATAAAACAAAACAACAAAAAAAAACAAATATATATATAATAATGATTAAGAAAAATTACAAAGAGAACGTAAAATGTTACTTATACTTTAATAAAATATATATATGTATACGTATTGTGCACGACGTGTACGTGTTATGCACGACTATTCATTTATTTACAATTTCTACATAACTATATTAAACACAACACCCAACAGCAAAAAAAAACAACAAACTCACTATCAAGCATGAAAGCACACTGAAGCTGAATGCATTTGTTATTAGAATAAAACCCGCTCTAAAAATGTCTCCGGCCCATGTCGGAGGAATATAAAGTGCGGACATAAAAAATATTATTTTATATATAATCCCCATTCCCCCATTTGTACTTATAGGTGCCTACTTAGGTATAAGTACTAAATCGATATATGAAACTAATGAGGTATTTACATAACAAACTGGCGAAGTGGGATTCCGCAAGATGCGGCAGATGGCAGACGGCAGTGGCAGACACCCGACAGCAAATGTGTGCAAATCAATTCACGACATGACGCGTGGCAGATACAGTCGTGTACTGGAATCGGTCTCATACAAATTAATACTGCAAACAAAGACATTACAACTGCAAAATAATGCCGTCTGCCGTCGCGGCGCATGCCATCGCCGTCTGCCGCAGCCGTCTGCCGTCGCAGCGCATGCCATCGCCGTCTGCCGCAGCCGTCTGCCGTCTGCCGCGGCCTGCGGATTCCTACCTTTAGAAGTTTGGCACGATGGGGGGTTGACAATGGCGTGAAATTGGAAGGGAATATGAGGGCAAAACGAAGCTCGCAGAAGAATACAGCTGGGATGGGCAGCATTTGGAAAACTTCGTCGAGTCTTTTCATCGCCCATACCGCAAAGCCTGAAGACGAAAGTCTTTAACGAGTGCGTCCTATCTGTTATTACCTACGGAGCCGAGACGTGGACGCTGACAGTGCGACTGGTTCACCAATTCAAAGTCGCTCAGCGAGCTATGGAGAGGGCTATGCTTGGAGTCTCTCTGAAGGATCGAATTCGAAATGAAGTCATCCGTCAGAGAACCAAAGTTATCGACATAGCTCAAAGGATCAGCAAGCTGAAGTGGCAGTGGGCTGGTCACATCTGTCGTAGAACCGATAACCGTTGGGGTAGACGTGTTCTAGAGTGGAGACCACGGCTCGGTAAACGTAGTGTAGGGCGCCCTCCAGCTAGGTGGAGCGATGATATACGCAAGTTGGCTGGCAGCAGTTGGAAACAGAGAGCTGAAGATCGAGCTCAGTGGTGTGCCATAGGTGAGGCCTATGTCCAGCAGTGGACGATAATAGGCTGATTATGATGAGGGCGAGATCGAGATACAGCTATTCTAGTTCAAGAGCCTATGGATTCATATGTATATTGTTCACCAAAATTAAGCCAATAGAGTTATTTGTATTTCAGGGCAGAGTAGGATCGTATAACGTTATAAGAGCAAAAAGAGGCATTTACCACAGAATAATGAATAGTACAAGTACCTTTACCTAGCAGTCTTTTACATCACCCAAACACAAATAAATTAAGAACATCGTACTTTTTAGGGTTCCGTACCTCAAAAGGAAAATGGAACCTTTATAGGACCACTTTGTTGTTGGTCTGTCCGTCTATCAAGACCATTTTTCTCAAGAACGCGTAGAGGTAACTAGTTCAAAATACTCGGGTTTATAGTGTCTTTCAGCTATAAAAAAATCAGGCTTGTAAGTCAACGCAATCAAAAGATATGATTGTTTATGCGCATTTTTTCGCATATTGTACAATTTCACAAGGGAATCAAAACACTTATGGTAATTATTTTCCCGTTGACTTAAAATTATGACATTTGGCAAGAAGCAAGATCTTACATCATTTATACATATGTACATACATACATACAATCACGCCTTTTTCCCGTTGGGGTAGGCAGAGACTACTTTTTTCCACATGCTACGATCCTGACATGCCTCCTTCGCTTCTTCCACTTTCATGAGCGTCTTCATACATGCTCGCCGGTTATAGCTACTTTTGACTTGGCCTTATTTTAAAACGTCTCCGATCTGGTCGTGATACGTTCGCCTAGGTCGGCCTCTACCAACTGGCCCATTCACACACGTCTCATAAATCTGTTTCGTCAATCTTTCTTCATCCATCCTCTCTAGATGTCCAAACCATCAAAGCATCCCTTTCTCTATCTTTGTCACTACATCTTCTACCACACCACAACATTCCCTTATCACGCTGTTCTCCAACTTATCCATCAGAGTCACTCCGATCACACTTCTCAAACTTCTCATTTCTACAGCATTAATTTTACTTTCATGTTTCTTCTGCCATACCCAGCATTTATATTATTATATAAAATACTCTGAAAACCAATTAATGTACCATTAATAAAAAATAAATCCGTTATTGGTCTTAAACATCATTAATAATTAAACTATGTTAATTAAGGGCTGTGGATTTTGATAATAAATAAAATAAAAAATAAAAAGTGAATGTACTATTACAAAGTTATTATATACAGTTGTTGCATTAACAGTTAGCATCGGTCTCGGGATCAAACTGCAAAGTTAAGTTTATCCTTTAACCTAGTTTGACTAGTTTTTACGGGGAAACTTCGGTGCTCAAGTTCTATTCGCACTTGACGGGATTTTTTAAAGTCAGTTAACACGTTTTTTGGTAAGACATTAATTCGATCTCTTGCAAGAGTTTCGTATTGTACGGCGACTAAAATCGTATTGTTTCACTCTGTGCGGGATGCCCAAACGTCTAAAGTTCTTTGTGTATGAGTAAGACAAATATATATTTTAACATTGATTTTGGGGAAGATATAAATTATTTTCATATAATAAGTTATTCGTTGTTTTGGGAGTCTGATAGGTCTCATACGCACCACGGGATAGTTGACTTTCGATATCTTTTAGGTCTCCAACGCACCAGCTGAAAGTTCTTTGAAAATGATGCCACAGTGGCCGTGTTAAAAAATACAACTTACGCTAGGCACTTGGTTGAGACGACATCTTGCCAAGCTGAGGTACTTGACGAACACCTTATTTGAAGACCTCAACAGCGTCATTTTCTGCTGCAGAACAGAAACAGGGTCCATGTTTGCTGACAAGTCTATTGCATTTGTGTAATCTGGAACACAAAGAATTTCGGTAAACTTTTTTATCTAGGTCGATATTTCGGGAAGATTGTTAGTTAGATATTTTTTTTCTCTAAATGAATGAATTTATGGATTAATAGTATTTATTTGTATAGCAGATTTTTCTTGATCATAAACAATGTACTAAATCAAATTACAGTAAGTAAGTTGTGTTTATCTAGGCTAGTTTACATTGATACCCAAACTAGGATTACCTGAAGTGTGTGATGGCTTATCAATGCCTCCCGCCCATAGACGTATTATAAAAAGATAGTGCACTGCAAATGTTTTGAAAAATTCAATTTAATCCGTATACTTTAACAATAAGGTTGTAATTGCTTTGAAGAACAAAACGGCCCAATTGAGAGACACCCGAGTGGGAGTGTGTCCTTGTCTGACATCGTACTAGTCCTATATAATATGTTCTATACTATATGTATGGTATATTATAAGTTGTCCATACAAAAGAAAGGGGCAAACTCCGTTCAAGGTCGGTCTCATGAGGGCCGGTGTACGCGATCCAGTTTAATATGTAGCAGGTCTGTGCCCTCGCCAGACAGACAAGATTCTTAAAAGAACTGTTTGAAGTCAACTATTTTAGTAACTAAACTAAAAAATTAAGTACCTAATTTTAAAATACACTCATGCATAAACAAAATATCGACAAAAAGCGTGGTAAAGTAGTTACAGGTGTTATGCTCAATAGGCAAGCGATTGACCACTGTCAGATCTCACCTGATGTTAAGTGACGATGTGGTTAACGATAAATTAACGATTTAATAGACCCCGAGGCAAAAAGAAGGGGTGTTAATAATCTTGACGTGTGTATCTATGTATTATTTATCTGTGTCTAAGAGTGTGTTATAACCACAGTTTGACAAACCATACAACTGTTGTTGTAACATAAACTTTTTGTAAAGGCAATATCATGTGTAGTAAAATGTACTAAACCGAAGATACGTAATTATACCAAATTTAAGTCAAATCGAACGTCGGGAAGTAGTTCTCAATACTGAATCAAAGCTTCCCAGAATTGGCCCACACAAACATACCGCGGCGGATAATGACAATGATTAATTGTAATCATTTGATTAGTATTTTTCACTACACAAGACATGACAACGTGGGCCGATCGACAATCGAGGGCCCGGTGGTGTGAATGGGAAAACGGTTGGCTTTGATGCCTGTGGTACCGAGTCCAAACCACGCCGCGCACCAATGGATTTTTCTATCGAAAAAATTATGTACGTTTTTCACAGTGGTCCTCCGGTGAACATCGTTAAGAAACCAACAATCCTCGCATGGTGGTACAGCACTATCTAGTGTCCGCCTGGCCAGTTCCCACCCTCAAGTTAAAAAATCTGTCGCCAAAACATCTAATGTGTTCTGGCAGTTATCCTTGAGAGCCTGTTCCCATTCTAGGCCTAGAGCGCTTACCATCTTCGACCTATCATCACTTACAAACAGGTGAGATAGGGGTCTTAAAAAAATCTTGTCTTTAAAAATGTTTCTAACTTTCAATTTATTTACTGTGTGTTGTACTCACCCGTATCGCTTGTAAGCAGTACTCCTTTCTCGTCGACCCAAGATTGGACGTCTGTCATGTAGCCAGTCAGGCAAGAGTTCTTCACGAAGCATTGTACCGATAATATTGTACTGCTATATAGGCTGAAAGTTATAATGATGAAGATCCCCACCGATCACAATCAATTTAAAGTCAATATAGTATAATAATATTATCTATTGTATAAAATAATACTGATCTATTTATATAATAATATAATATTTTAAACCACCCTGGCTGATCTATGTATAATCTTTTCATTAAAAGCATTCCAATGGCTCTAAACACGACATTTAAAATCTGAGCTCTAAGTTGGTGAGGATTTGAGTATTCTGTAGAGTCCAGGAGATGTCCCAGCATCAGGTCAATGTTTCCATGTTCTTACAATATCGTTGAAGAAGAAGATTTTCGAATTGATCAGACCTATGAAAGTTGATTTCATAGCGCAATTAACTAGAAAAATTCTCATAGTTTATAACGATTAAACGAATTTTCATGAATCAAAGCTAAGAACACCTCAATAAAGACATCTTATCTATAAAAAAAAAACGATCAATAATAAAATAAAAATCGATTCATCCGGTTGGGTGCTCAGATGCTACAGGCAGACACACAGATACACACGTTAAAACGTATAATACCCCTACTTTTTGCGTCGGGGAACGCCGTAAGGTTACGGCGGCAGATGTTCTCCTTGGTGGTAAGCTACTTTTTGGTAGATTTAATGATCCCACTACCACTGTACGAAAACCCATAATTCATGAATGCACATAAAACTTTAATTGGTAGGTATATAGCTAAGATTAGAACCAACGACTGTCGGGTCAGAATCAGGGTAACTATCCGTTACGCCAAAGGACCGTCCAATATCACTACGTAGGTATTATAAAACAAATTCCAAGTTATAATTTTTTCGCCACCAAAAATAAACTTTGTTTTTCATAGATTTTGTATGAAAACAAAGTTATCTTTGCGGTCGCTATATCTCAAAAACTGCTGACTGTATCTCGTTCAAACCAATTTTCGTTGAAAGTTTTTATTGAGATCTACAGAATATATTTTTCATTTTTTTCACTTCATTATTTTAAAAGTAAGAAGGGGGGGGGGGCGGGGCACACATTTACCACTTTAGACGTGCCTATCTTTTAAATGATTGACTTTGAGAAAAAATGATTTTAGGAACCTCAATGTCATTTTTATAGACCTATTCATAGACACCCCACGTGTATGGGTTTGAAGAATTTTTTGTTTTGTTCCAGATCTATGTATAGGAGCCCCCCCCCCCCCTTGAACTTGATTTTTTTAAATTTTTGTATAAAAATCGGAAAGGGGTTTGAAGTTTGAATTGAAGCGGAAAGTTTCAATGCTGTGGTCTTTATAGTTTCGGAATAAAATGGCTGTGACATACGGACGGACAGACGGACAGACAGACGACGAATCTATAAGGGTTCCGTTTTTTGCCATTCAGCTACGGACCCTAAAAAGTAGCTTACCACCAAGGAGAACATCTGCCGCCGTAACCCTACGGCGTTCCCCGACGCAAAAAGTAGGGGTATTATACGTTTAACGTGTGTATCTGTGTGTCTGTCTGTAGCATCTTACCACCCAACCAGATGAATCGATTTTTATTTTATTATTGATAGTTTTTTTTTGTTTCTTAGATTAGATGTCTTCATCGAGAGTGTTCTTCGATTCATGAAAATTCGTTCATTCTTTATAAAACTATGAGCTTTTTTCTAGTTAATTGCGCTATGAAATCAACTGTAGGTAGGTAGGTACAACATAGGTCTGATCAATTCGAAAATCTTCTTCTTCAACGATATTGTAAGAACATGGAAGCATTGATCTGATGCTGGGACTCTACAGAATACTCAAATACTCACCAACTTACAGCTCAGATTTCAAATATCGTGTTTTGAGTCATTGGAATGCTTTTAATGAAAAGATTATACATAGATCAGTCGGGATGGTTTAAAAATATTTTATTATTATATATATATACAGATCAATATTATTTTATACAATAGATCATATTATTATTCCATATTGACTACAAATAGATTGTGATTGGTGGGGATCTACAGAGTAGCTAATAAGCTTATAATAATATTTTCGTAGTAACTATGACCTAATCTGTGGTTTCACTGCAAATATTTTATTAATTTTGCGATGCGTGTATGTGAAATCTGTGATATCTTCTAGAGTTTTCATTCGAATTATTTACTGTAAAAGACCATTTTAATCTATAATATGTGGCCAAGATAATTAACGTAATTATTTGGATAAGGATTTATACTACATACTTGAAAATAGCCTTGGAAGTAATGTTATATTTTTTAACAAAAACTTAAAGATTAAAATGGTTACTGTGAGTCAACCTTAAGATATAGACATATGTTGTCGTGGATTTTTTGTAGGTCTTATTAAGTTGTACAACTCTTTTATACAAAATATTCTTCCATCTATTTTCAATTTAGCAGCGTTCGTAAGAAACGTGTTTTTTCGACCGTTTTTTTGTCGACTTAGGTTGCAAATTAGGTCTCCACGGATGTACCTTTGATTTAAACTAGATTAGATAATATATAGCATTTTTTCATTTTGAAAGTCCATTCTATATATTACTAAAAGTATTGTTTAAATCGGACCAGTAGTTTTTGAGCTAAATCATTACAAACATACAAAAATACAAAAATACAAAAATACAAAAATACAAAAATACAAAAATACAAAAATACAAAAATACAAAAATACAAAAATACAAAAATACAAAAATACAAAAATACAAAAATACAAAAATACAAAAATACAAAAATACAAAAATACAAAAATACAAAAATACAAAAATACAAAAATACAAAAATACAAAAATACAAAAATACAAAAATACAAAAATACAAAAATACAAAAATACAAAAATACAAAAATACAAAAATACAAAAATACAAAAATACAAAAATACAAAAATACAAAAATACAAAAATACAAAAATACAAAAATACAAAAATACAAAAATACAAAAATACAAAAATACAAAAATACAAAAATACAAAAATACAAAAATACCAAAATACAAAAATACAAAAATACAAAAATACAAAAATACAAAAATACAAAAATACAAAAATACAAAAATACAAAAATACAAAAATACAAAAATACAAAAATACAAAAATACAAAAATACAAAAATACAAAAATACAAAAATACAAAAATACAAAAATACAAAAATACAAAAATACAAAAATACAAAAATACAAAAATACAAAAATACAAAAATACAAAAATACAAAAATACAAAAATACAAAAATACAAAAATACATAAATACAAAAATACAAAAGATGTATATAAGAAGAAAGTATAGATATGCACGCTTAGTGTCATAGTGTTTTTTTTTTAAGAAAAATTTACATTGTTTAGCACTATTCGTAAATATTACACAAAAAAAATTAAAAACGTTATTTTTTTTTATGTATTAATATTTCTTAAGCTTGATCACAGAATTCCGTACGAATAAAAAAAATATAAAATTTATGTAACGTTCACATTGTAAACCTGCAAAGTTGGGTAGTTTTTTAAAGATTGCTAATTATTCCAAATATCTCGTAAACTAATAATTTTCGGCCATACGTTGAGGGGGGCTAAAAATGTTGCATTTTAGCCCCCCTATCTGCTCCTGCCAGGAATACGTCAAATTACCAATAACCCTGTATATTTTTATACCATAAATGATGAATTAACAATTAAATACAATTTGTTCATAAATGATGGAGTTATGCCCGAACATACCTACATAAAAAAATAGTTCCTCGCAAATCGATAACCTCCTTCTTTAACGTCGGTTAAAAACGAAAAATTTAAAACCTAATGGTAAGATATGTTTATTTATTTTACTGATAACTGTTATCTTCTATCTCCAGTTTCCAGCTTTATGATTTTTTGACAAAACTTAACCATTTTGCAAGATAAACTGTAATTGCTGCATTACTCAATAGAAATAAAAAAAAACAACGATTAAATTTTTTTGGCGCCCGTCTGTCAATATATGTTTCCAAATCATTATCGAAATATATAGTTTAAGATAAAATACTATGTTTTTTTGAAGTGTTACACACTTTATACTTTTGTAAATTGTTAAACACAATCCAAAATTTCATCGTACCGACAGGACTTGAACCCGCAACCTCCGGAATAACATGTTGCGGTGCTTTACCAATTAAGCCACAGTGCGATGTATCGTTACGACGAAATTAGTGGATTACATTTGTTAACCCAATTATGCATTGGTGGCGCCATCTACGACTACTTATTACGTAAGTTAATCATTCGAAAGAAGTCATTACAGTTTGTAAATCTGACGAGAGATGTTGCACTGCGTAAATCAAATATTATGTTTCTTTGAAGTGTTACACACTGTCCACACAGAGGGTGAAATGGGGTAACAAAATCTGAAAATCAATATGGTGGTTTGGGTTTTGTAAAAATGAATCCCAATTTCACTTGGTCTTGCCGCAGCTTGAAAACGGGTGGACCGATTTGGCTAATTCTTTTTTGAGGTATTATTATAATAGAAAGGTATTTAATATCAGTTAAAACGTTTTTAACGCGGGCAAGGGGCACTTATTTGTGACATATCTTCACAATCACTGGTTGCACTGGTAATTATTGGTAGCACGCTAGGCCTAGAATGGGAACTGGCTCTCAAGGACTGCTGCCAGAACACATTAGATGTTATAGCGACAAATCATCTAACTTGAGGGTGGTAGCTGACTAGGCGGACAGTAGAGAGTATCCTACCACCATACAGGGGCTGTTATTAGAATGATACAAGCTTGCGCAACACCTGTATCCTGCCAGATTACTAAGTCGGGCGTTTCTTAAGATCCTTCTTAAGAAACCCCCACTGTACACCCAAAAATGCACTCCACGTTCCCACGCGGGGTGCATTTTTCTATACAAATGTATTGCCCTGTTTCCTCCCTGGAAAATGCTTTTAGAGCAAAATTTTTTGTACAAAAATTATCGTCTGCTATAGCTTTGCCGCCCCTGCTATTGCATTTTTGATGAACAAATTAAAAAGGATAATGACCTTTCAAAACCTAAAAAATAACCTATTTTACGGCCCTGGTCTAAACGGCTACTAGACAAATTTGAAAGGGTTTTAAGACAAAAATATTTATAATCAGATCGTTTAATAATATCGTTTAAAAACTAGAAAACAACCGGCTTCAATGCCGCGCTATTCATTTTCAGTACCAATTTTGAGATGTTTATCTCAATATCTCTGGAGATACTTATCATACCTCGATAAAATTACCATGGTACCACACTTGGGATATCTCCTTTCGAACAAAAAAAGAATAATCGAAATCGGTTCATAAACGACGTAGTTATCCGCGAACAAACATAAAAAAAAAAAAAAAAAAAAAAATATACGGTCGAATTGAGAAACCTCCTCCTTTTTTTGAAGTCGGTTAAAAAACTAAAAAGAACCGACTTCAATGCGGCGCTATTAATTTTCAGTACCAATTTTGAGAGGTATATCTCCATATCTCTGGAGATACTTATCAGACCTCGATAAAATTACCATAGTACTACACTTGAAACATCTCCTTCCCAACTAAAAAATAATAATCAAAAATCAGTTCATAAACGACGAAGTTATCCACGAACAAAGGTAAAAAAAAAACATATATACGGTCGAATTGAGAAACGTCCTCCTTATTTTGAAGTAGGTTAAAAATGATAAAAGCATGCATGGACTCGTCTGCAAAAATGTTGTGCAAAAAATAATTTGATCGGATCAGTTTTCGAGGAGAAAACGGGGTAATACGAAACCTTGTTTTAGTCAACTTTTTGTAGGTAAAATGGGTCTGAGTTGCTGTTGTCCCTATCGCACTCTTGTTGGTGGTTCGGGCACTGCGTAACGGCAATATTTTTTAAAAAATACCTATTTTTAAAATTCCTCGCACCCGCGTTCCCTCTACTTCGCCGGAGGGCGAATATGATAAGCGCATTGTGATTTGAATCCGCTATCTTTAGTGTACCTCTAAGCTGACCTTTTTAGGGTTCCGTACCCAAAGGGTACCAACGGAACCCTATTACTGAGACTCCGCTGTCCGTCTGTCTGTCTGTCTGTCTGTCTGTCTGTCTGTCTGTCCGTCTGTCACCAGGCTGTATCTCATGAACCGTGATAGTTATACGGTTGAAATTTTTACAGATGATGTATTTCTGTTGCCGCTATAACAACAAATACTAAGAACAGAACAAACTTAAAAATTAAACAAAAAATGTGTTTTTTACGATACGATACGAAATTAATTCACCTCGACGCAGCTAGATGGCAGCACAGGAAAAATTAGCACGCGCAAGCGTTTCATTTGTTAAATTTGTGGGCCTCGGTCGATTTGTTTACTTAATGTAGTGTTCAATATTGAATAAAATATCTTCAACTTTAGTACTTAAAGAGCTTCAATTAGCTAGAATCGGAATAGAAAGTTAGTCGTACGAACACTCGGTCTTCCGGATATTTAATTATATCATGTACCTTTGTGTTAATATTTACTTAGTTGGTGTTAGAAGTTCGTGGCGTTCGGACTACGGAAATTCGAAACTCTCCGTATGCGGGACAAAAGTCTGACTCGCACTTGGCCAGTTTTATTGCAATGCGCCACTGGACTTTTCAAATTTTACACAACCCTTGCTTAAATCTTACTAACGACCCGCCCCGGCTTCGCAAGGGTAGAGCATATCATTAGTTTTTGTATCAGTTTGTTGCGTCGAGTATGAATTAACATTTTTAACAATCATTGTCATTGTTAAACACAATCCAAAATTTCATCGTACCGACGGGACTTGAACCCGCAACCTCCGGAATAACATGTTCCGGTGCTTTGCCAATTAAGCCACGGTGCGAAGTATCGTTACGACGAAATTAGTGGATTGCATTTGTTAACCCAATTGCACAATTGGGTGGATTGCATTTGTTAACCCAATTGCACAATTGGGTTAACAAATGCAATCCACTAATTTCGTCGTAACGATACTTCGCACCGTGGCTTAATTGGCAAAGCACCGGAACATGTTATTCCGGAGGTTGCGGGTTCAAGTCCCGTCGGTACGATGAAATTTTGGATTGTGTTTAACAATTTACAAAAATATAAAGTGTGAAACACTTCAAAGATATATAATATTTGATTTACGCAGTGCAACATCTCTCGTCGGATTTGAAAACTGTAATGATTTCTTCCGAATGATTAACTTACGTAATAAGTAGTCATAGATGGCGCCACCAATGCACAATTGGGTTAACAAATGCAATCCACTAATTTCGTCGTAACGATACTTCGCACCGTGGCTTAATTGGCAAAGCACCGGAACATGTTATTCCGGAGGTTGCGGGTTCAAGTCCCGTCGGTACGATGAAATTTTGGATTGTGTTTAACAATTTACAAAAATATAAAGTGTGAAACACTTCAAAGATATATAATATTTAATCATTGTCATATTTCAACCAATTTACACAAAATCTTAACGAAATATACACTGAAAACTTCCTCATAAATCATTCTGCCTATTGGTGAAAGCCACATACATAATAATCCGTTCAGTAGTTTTTGAGTTTATTGCAAACAGACAGACTGTTGCGACTTTGTTTTATAATAATAAATAGCTATGCCCTGCGGCTTTGCCCGCGATAAAAACTACTTTCATTTATTTAAATCTTTTCATTTATAAAAAAAAGTCTTTAAAAAAAACACAAAAAGAATTAGCCAAATCGGTTGACCCGTTCTCGAGTTATGGCATGACCAAGGGAAATAGGGATTAATTTTTGTAAAACCCGAAAAACCATAATGATTTTCAGACTGTTTCCTACCCCATTTCAAGCATTTTAAAAAAGAACACGTATTTACTTATTTATTTAATGAAGTACTTTTGTGATGTTTCTAATAAAAAAGACTATCTAATCTTGTTTTGCTACACAAAATTTGGGCCCTATAGTTAGGGGTTCATCCCCTGAGGTACGGAGTGAATTTTGAATAATCTTTTTAGCGGATATTAACTACTCGTATCTGCGTGCCAAATTTCAGTGCAATCCGTTCAGTGGTTTGAACTGAGTGTTGAAAGATCAGTCAGTCAGTAACGATTGCCTTTTATGTATACAGTAGTGATGATATATTTTTAATCGACAAAGCCTATTACAGTGTGCAAGACTATTTCAATGACAAATTTTAAATTTTGAGTGACATTCATTATTAACTATTTTAATAAATTGACATTGTTTTTATCGGGCAATTTAATTTTACAATTATGTGTGTATTAATAATCTGACATTTTTTAGCTAAATAATGTATTTGATTGTATTTTTAAAATTTTATAATTAATGTTTAAT